>VWPW01021469.1:366401-423280 GCA_013389825.1 Crypturellus undulatus
GGGGGGCGGCAGCATGACGGCGGCGCGGGGCGCTCCCGGCGGCGGCTGAAGGCGGACGGAGGGGCGTGTGGACGCGAGCGATCGGGACGAGGAGGAGCGGCGAGGGGGAACCGCCTCCGCGGCGAGCTCGGCCCGGCGCGGCTCCGGCCCATGACAGCGAGCTCGGCGCGGGCTGGGGAGCCCGGCTGAGGGCGACGCGGAGCGAGCGAGGCAGCGGCGGCGCCGGGCCCGGGCCGCCCGCCCGCCGCTCTTGTTGCGCCTGTCCTGAGGAGCGCGGCGAAGTTCGGCGTTGCTGAACTGAATTCCGAACTGAATTCTGCTGAACTGAATTCCGAACTGAATTCGGAAGTTTCTACCAGGCTTGTTTCCTTGCGAGATATATATATATATTTTTTCTTTTTTTTTTCTTCTTTTCCCTCCTTCTGGAGCCGACTCGGCGCGGAGAGGAAATCGTGAAGAAGCAGGAACTGGGCAGCGAGGGCAGCCCGGCCCCGTCCGCAGGGTTTTTTTTTATTTTTTTTTTCTCCACTCTTTTTTTTTTTCCCTTTGGCCGTTTGAGCCCCTCTCTCCCGGCTCCCGGCCGCCGTGCTATATGCGCGCGGAGAGCGCCGCGCCGCGCCGCCCCGCCGCGCAGCCATGTCGGCGGCCATCTCCGCCGCGGAGAAGGTGGACGGCTTCACGCGGAAATCCGTGCGCAAGGCGCAGCGGCAGAAGCGCTCGCAGGGCTCCTCGCAGTTCCGCAGCCAGAGCAGCCAGGTGGAGCTCTCGCCGCTGCCCCAGCTCAAAGGTACCGCGCGCCCTCCTGCCCCTCGACCCCAAATCCCGAAGGCCACAGGTGCCCCCCAGCCCCGGCCGGTGCTTCCCGCCCCTGCGTGCGCCCTTCTCGGCGGCCCCTGCTCGTCCTTGCGGGTACGCGGGTGCTGGGAGCCCGGGAGACACAGCTAAAGCCGCTGCCCGTGGCACGGGATCCTGCGTGTCCTGGGCCGGGGGAGGTCTGGGCCCGGGCCGCTTTGTTTGGGTTTCATCTACCTGCTTTTAAACACCGGGATTTTCCCCCCAAACTGATCTTCGGATGAGCGGCATGTGGGGTCGAACGCGCGGGAAGGAAGGAGTTTAGACCCTGGCCTTCCTGGAGAGAAAAAAAAAAAAAATATATATATACACACACACACACATACGTATATATGTTTATATATATATAGTGTCCTGTGGGGAAAATTTGAAAAGACTATGTCTGTTAGAAAACTACAAAAAACAGTTAACTCTAGTCTTCCACACCGTTAAATGTCAAGTTGAAGTTGTACATATTTTGTGCCTTTATTTTTTAAATACGGAAAAAAAAAACCCAAAGTTACTGCAGTTACTTCTGTTTACCTAAGTAAACTTGCTGTGAAAACAAAGTGCCCGTCCCGGGTCTGGGGAATTCGGGAGAGGTGCTGCCTTAAACGCTACCCCAAATCCGGCACCTACTGATGCTAGTGTTGGGCTTAAGTTTTTTGAAAGTGCATCACGTGATGGTGGAAAGAAGTCTCAGTTTGCAGCAAATAGTCGGGCAAGTTGGATTCTAATTTCGTCTTAAACAGGACTGTAAAAGCCTTAGAAATGAAACAGGAAAATAAAAAATCCCAACAACAGAGTTATTCGATACACGAGCCTGTGTTTATAGACTGTGTTTCGAGACTCTCAACTGTTGGGTGTGTATACAGAGACAGCGTAAATCACAAAACCGCCGTAGCCGAAATGTTATTAAATGCAAATAAGCTTGGGCGGGAAGTATTTCCCCACTCGCTCTCTCCACCCCACATATCTGTGGCGTGGGCTGCGGGTGCTCTTACTGCTTGGTTATGGGTGCTCTGTCAAATTCTCTCCTGTACTGCTAAGCTAGTTGGATTTGAGGAAGCAAGAATAATTGTATTAATTCTTAACAGAATAACTTGTTTGAGATCAGAAAATAATTTTCTGCTCTTGTTTTGTCTCAATTTCTCAATATTTTTTAACAATGAAAGAATATAAATGCACTTAGACACTGTGTTTTGTTCAAACATTTGTAACACTGCTTCTGATACCTTGTAGAAGCACTTGGTAAACATCACGCGTAGGTGGCAGACTTTGGGAGGTTTTGGTCCCTGTTCTGCAGAACAGTTAAACATGCATACTTATGCAAGAAGTAATCCAGTTTAAATAAGTAAAATGTCCAAGTTTACATTCTTTGCTGAACTGGGATTTTAATGGTATTTTTTTTAACTTCTGTACAATTAAACCTTACAGTTTTGAGAGCAGTTTTAAAACTGTGCTCTTGAGCTATAGAGAAGTTCCACATGGCATTGGTAGCTCAGGCATTTGGAAATTTGAGGCTGTAAACCATCTGATGAATCTTTTCAGTTATTGGGAGTTTTATAGTAGTTTCAATTACTTTACCTTCTTAATGGAAAACAACATCTGTCTTTGTGCTTACAGTTTAAATTTAAAGACTCATACTCCAAACTTACATTTCAGACTGTAAGTTGTGAAGAAAATACAGAATCACTTTTATGAATTAGCAAAATGAAAACCCATTAGCAGCTACCCCAGTTAGCCAGTTTACCAGAAAGTTAAGTAGGACACTTTTGCATATTTTTTCCCCTGGATTTGTGATGTTTGAATAAACTGAGAATTTGAGTGATCCTGACCACAGCCAGGTGATGTTTTGCTGCTATGAGATGAATGTAGCTTATGATGTTTTTTCTCCCCTTCTGTGGGACTCCTCCTCTTCATTTCTCCTTCCTAAAAATCCCCACCCCCCTCCCAAAACAAAAGAGCTTCTAGAAATAGTGTTTTTTTCCTCCAGAAATATATGTTTTTTAAAAAATTTAAATAGTTGTGATCCTGCCAGCATTGTGTCATCAGTAAAGTAACAGCCAGCATGGCCAGGCAGGGGCTGAAAAAGGAAAGTGTATCATTACACTAGTACTAATGCCTGAAGGTGCTCCATGTGCCTTTCTGAAATTAGATAAGACTCTCTACTTTTTGGGGGTAAATTCAGATAAATAGTTAAACATAGATATTTGTAGCTTTTATCACAAGTTTTTTTAGGTGAGGAAAGTGTTTTTATTCTTCTGTTGTAAACTGTTTGATTCTTTTTATAGTTACTGTCTAGTCTCATTGTTTCAGGGGAAAATAAAGTATTCAAGAACTCGGGTAGGTTTGTCAGGCTGGCCCAAAATACTTGTATATTCTTTTGCTGTAAGAAAAAGGTCTTCTGAAAGAAGAACTAATCATTTAATTCTAACAAGTATCTCGCTGGGTAGATGGTTTGTTTTTCTTTTATCTAGGAATGTTGTATATTTATCATGAAAACGGCCAGATCAGATTGTGTAACACTCTTTCCTAAGCTTCTAAGTAGTGTTGTTTGAAGCCTATAGACAGGTAATATGGTTAAATGTGTGTTATTTTTGTTGTAATGCTGTTTAATATCACCAAAATTCCTTAATTTAGCTGTGTGATATGTCTCCACCAGAAGAAAGCACTTATCTGTGACTAGTGACTTTCTCAGTGATATTGAGCTGAAACTTCAGGGATTTGGGAATGAAGGGAAGGTGAAGAGTTGTGTGTATCACTAAGATTCAACTTATTTTTGTGTGTGGTATAATATTATGTGTCAGTTTTGGACAAAAGCTCAGCAGAGCCTAGCTAATATCAGATATATCAATTAGTAATGTGTTCCTCAGTTAAGTTTGCAGGTTTCCTATATGTTTGTTATTTAGGATAGGATCCATTTTACTATGTTATCTAAAAGATGAATAAGAAATAATGACATAATTACTTAAAAAAAAAAAAAGGAGGGGGGCAAAACACACATTTAAACTGTAGCAAGTTGTACAGTTTGGAGTTTTGGGGTTTTTTGGATTTGTGTTTTAGCTGTTCTGCATTTTATATTTTCTACATTATAAATCCTTTGAATATGTACTGCCAAAAAAATGTGCTGGTCAGCACCAGGATTTTGTGATTAAGAGAACAATTCTGACACTGCAGAGGAAGTATTAGTTTAGCATTTTAAGAAATGGTAATTGTGTCTTAATTATTTGGCTATTATTTTAAAAGACTGTAGTAGCGCATGCAGTTAGCTTCATTTTTGAAAGCAATTTGATGTTGGAATCAATATTGCTCATTATGATAGAAGTAGATATACATGTTTCCATTTAATATACAAATATATAATTGAAACGTGTGTGTGTGTATATATACATATATGGGGGCTGAAGAAGCGTGGAAAAATGTTGAACAGTGTAAGGGAAGAAAAATTACTTCTAGGATCCAGTTTATTGTTTTTATTTAGCACAGCTAAGCTGGTCTGTTTGATTATAAAGCAAATACCCAAATACCTTTTATTTCCCCCCGCCTTTTTTTTTCTTTTCTCTTCTCTCTGTACTGAACATGTCAAGTACAGCTGGAAAGAATAAGCATTTTATGATATCTTTCTGTGACCTTCTCAAGACTAAAAATCCTTTTGGGAAGAGATAGGTAACCCCAGACTTATTTCCATATATAGAGAACAAAACTAGTTTTAAAAAATTAGTTTTAATTAAACTAATTGTCCAAATTAAATTGTCTCCCTGTAGAGAAAACTCTGGCCCTTATGACCAAGGGGCTGGAAACTGGTCCAAAAATGTCAACCATAGACTAGGGAGAGTTATAAGGATCTCCATGGAACAGAGGATTATGGTGGGAATAGTGAAGGATACTGGAATATGATGCTTATAAAACTACTTTCTAGTATGTGGTTTGGACATCCAAAGTGAATATTAATTGTATTAACTGCTATTAACAGTATTATCTCTTCTTAGCCTGACAGAGACAGAGAGCTTGTTCTTCACTTGAAATGAAATGCAGTGTTCAAATGAGGCTTTTGGGAAGACCCCTTAAGCTTGACTGAAGGTTTAATTTTAACATTATTTAAATACATCTGGCTCAGTTCAAACATTAAATTTTGGATATTTTAAATCATACAGAAAATATTTCAGAATAATAAGAATAAATGGAGTTAAAGAGCTTAGGGGGTTTTACTTTCATACTAACATTAGGTTGCCTTTGCTCCCAAGAGGAAAACATCCTACAAATTTTGGAATGGTTTACTTTTCCTATTGCCTTCATAAATATTTGTAAGTGAAATGAGTCCTATGTCTTGAGTTTATGTTGGTTTCTTGTATTCCATATGAATTGCTACTTCCTCCTTTGTAGTTCCCTGTCTTGTTATATGTTTTGTATTCAATATCACTTGCAGCTCTGATCTTACTAGGTAAGATTTTTTGGTTATTTATTTTTTTTTCCAACTGAAGAATGAGAATATTATGTAATGTATTTTGGTTTAATTCTTATGTGTAATCTTCATGGGGAACCCTATTAATATAGTCAATATTTCTGTTTAGCGAGGTTACAATTTTGAAAAATATGGGAGTTATAATAGAGAAAACTGAAGATTTTTTTTTAATATTCTAATATAGTTCCATGAAAAATAGACTATTTAGCTTCTTTCTATGTTAAGGAAGTGTTCTTAGTTTATGGAGTGGAACATTTGGTCTTTTTATTCTTAAAGAATTGACCTTTCTTATCCTTAGACTTGAATTTTTGGTCTTTAGTATATACTTCCATCAAGAGTAATTCCTAAATATAGAGCCTATTGACAGTCTTCACATGAACTTTTCTATTTAAATCTTTCATGTCTTCTGTGTGCCAGCTTAGCATCAGATTTCTTTTTCCATATTCACTGCTTTCTAGCATAGTCAGATATTAGTTTTGCAGGTTGCTGAATTTAATGTTAATTGTTGTAAGAAATATGAATGGTAATTACCGCTCCAGAGTATTTGGGCAAAAAACATGTCAATCTACAACATTATTTTTAATATCCATCTATCTTAGAATTATTTTGTGCTTTTGAAAGCGTGTTGTACCAGCAGTTTTTATATTTAATACAAAAAATACTTTTATACTTTATACAAAAATATTAATTTTTGTATGAGTAGAGAAGAGGTCTTCCATTGGAAAGGGCACAAAATTTATCTTCTGTGCCAGTGTAATCCTGATACTTGTTTTAGTGTGGCAGGTAAAACTATATGGTTTTCTAACACACACATACATACACACACATATATGTATATATATTTTTCTAACATATATAGTGTGTTTATATGTGATTTCATAATGCATTGAGTTTGAAGGTTAGAATCAGAGCTTAACTAAACAAATAGGTATTGAGTAATTTCTATTGTGTGACGCCCCCTTGGCAAAACTCTCTACAGGAATTAAAGTGACAATGCCAGCTTCTTTTTAATGTTCAAATCATTATCAGATTCATTGATTTTTTTTTTTTTTTTTTTTTTTTTAAATCGGAGAATCACTGAACTACTTATAGAATTTTGTGGAGTTCATGGTTAGTAAAAATATGGGATACATATTTGCCTCTGACTTAAAGGCAGACCCCATCTTAATTAAGTTCACATACAATTTTCCTTCACAAGACCTTTTTCTCAGCTGCTTACAACACTGCTAAATGTTTGGGCTGAAGTTTCCAGGCCAAGTATGGACAGTTTGTTTTGATTTGGTTTCTTTTGGAACTGTTCCTCAAGTTCATTTTCTGAGTTTTAGCAAAAACAGTTCAGCTGCTTCTAAGACTAGATTAAAAATGAATATTGTATCATCAATACTAAACCTGCAGTTATCCTGAGCTCTAATATTTGCTGTACTCCGAAGTTTATTTTATAGTTCTTAATGAAAATTCATCTCAGCTTTCCTAGCTCAGCGGCAAGTCCCAGTCAGTATCTACTAAGCCTACTTCACGCTCTATGAAGAACCACCTCTTCTGTGGCTACTGTGCGTGTTTTCTTTACTCTGCTTATCTGTAGTTGTGCAAGGTACTGCAGCCGAGTGTATGGAAAGCGTGTACTTTTTTACAAACGAGACGCCAGACCTGTGTTATGGTGACAGGGCACTGTGGCACTGATTGGCTAAGCAGAGGTGAGGAGTGGGAAGTGAGGGCAGAAGGATTCATAGCAAAAACTAACTCCTCTGCCCTAGCTATTGTTAAGCTGAAATGTTGAGTCTCAAATTCCCGTTCTCAATAATTAATAGTATTAAAGCCACTTGTTATATAAGGGAAAAGCTTTCAATTTGTTATGCAAGTTTACTTTTCAAATTATTGATTAAAGCAGAGATCATTGTGTGCTTGGAGAGCTGACAAACTCTGGATGTGAGAGGTGAAAGCAGACAGATAGATGTTTGCAGAAGAATTGCAAGAGGAAGGTGGAGTTAAGTGGCTCTGGAGAAGGACAATAAGCCCTAGCCTAGGGAAGCTGATGTGAAGGAGAGTAGACATAAGAAGTCACAGCAATTAGTCCAAGTGTGAAGCTTTACTTCTGCCCTTGAAGTAATTGAGAGTTAGCAGGGTGCATCATTGCATAAGCAAGGGAAATTTTAGAAGTGATTTTAAATAGGCTACTTTGTTTCTGTAGATGTAGATCTTTTTAAAAAAAAATGTAAAGCAGAAGTGTGTGTCTTTGTTGTATTCTTTCTTCCAGTATAATGTTCTATGGGAAAATGGAAGGAGATTTGGATTAGAAAGGCTCTGGTTTAGGGCCATTGGGAAAATTCCTTGAAAGCTGTATTATGTTTCCAGTCTAAAAAAGAGTGTGCATTTTTTTTTTAAAGCATGGCATAGCTGTGAACTTTTTACATGGAGGTTGAAGTCCTGTGAAATAGCATAAATTTTGATCTCACTTGTATGTGGCAGGAACAAATGTTAATTGCATGTAGATGTTGAATCAGATGTGTAACATGAACTTGTGCGTTTCAGCATTGTATTATTCAATAGAGAAACAAGCAGCTCATATTAAGACTTGAAATTAAGATGCAACAGCTAAAACTTTCTAGAAAGGTAGATTTCCACAGTGCAGTCAGGAAGGGCAAGGTTTGATAATTTTTATTTCTCCATTAGGAGTAGAAAGCAGGTGTAAAATAAACTTTATACACTGAAATAGTGTAAATTAAGGTTTTTTTTTTTTAAAAGGACTAAGATTTTGCTAAATTATGTGAACTATAATTTATTTCAGTGTAGGATCCCTCACTATTGAACACTTTCATTTTACAGACTGACAGTATATGGTTAAAAAAATTAACAGAACCATTTTAATAGAGTATGGCAAAAGCTGATGGGAAAAAATAGTTCAAACAGACTTTTATTTATAAGGCTGGATGCCTAATTTAAGCAAAGTGGATAAAGAGATCCTTGAAGTATTTGAATATTTATCTGCTCAGGATGATAGTCTATTTTACCTGGGGGCAATGGAAATTACAACACTGAATGCAGAAGAACCAGGCTGTGTTTTCAACCTAATTTAATGTTGAGACTTCATACTAAAACATAAATATCATGATTAAGCATGTCTTAAACTTTTGAAAAATATGAAACAAGAGTTTAGCCATGTCTCCTCTGGTGCAGTTTTCCTACTAAATTACTTCCATATACATCTTTTTCACACATTTTATATAGCTTTGGTGCTAAACTCACTGCAAACTGTAAGACTCTGTACTTCCTTAATCGTGTTTAACAGTTCCCCCTTGGTTTCAAAAAGATATTTTTGTATTGCACACAACAATTTTTTGCTATGGGGGAATGACAAGAGCATTTCTTCTGTTTGGGATGGGAGGAAACTTGATTTGTAATGCAGAGTTGTATTTTTTTAGTTTGATGCCAAAGCTGAAGTAATTTTAGTGTTTTCTAACGCTAAATTCTAGTCTTAGATTGGGTGGTCAGATAAGTGGTGCAGGAGGGAAAGAGTACAAGTTAATAGCTTAATAGCATACTTTAGATCATTTATGTTATGCTTCTTTAGCACTACTGTGTTTATAATATACCATAATTTCAGCCAAACTGGTGTTTTGCAGTTGATTTAAAGTTATTCAAATGGTAAAAACAATTTTTATCCTTTCAAATTTAAAAAGTGCAAATGAAGAATTTGTTTCAGGCTTTTAAGTTATGTTCATATAAACTAAGGGTGCATTTAAATGCTGTGCTATGTAATGATTATTGAATTTAAATATTTACTTAATGTTTGACATACAACTTTGCTACCTGTTTTTTTAATCCTTATTCTGTATGTATGTGTACATATAGAATGCTACAGCTGCTGGAAAAAATGAGGAAAAGAACTATTCAGATCATTCTCCTTTAAATTTTGAGCAGGGTAGGTGTGAAACAATGCCTTGAGTCTACAACCTGAAGGGCATTTTGCATCTTCAGAACGATGTGTGAAATTCCCGAGTTGTTTAAACACTTAGCCTTCAATAAATGGTATGTCTGCAAGAACAATATATATATTTTTTTAAAAAAAAAAAAAAAAAGTAGACATGTCTGTTCTGACTAAAGCTAGTTTGCTACAGCATGTATTTTAGGATAAGCAGCATCATACTAATTTGTTCCCTTCTGATGTTGTTTTTGATCTGACAATGTCAGAAGCACTCTGTAGTCTCTTGTCCTTTCCGTGGAGTCTCTTGTGCTTTGCTGTTTTCTCTCATGTGTTTGCACTTGGGCACATGAGTTAGTTGCAGGGAGCAAGAAGTGGCTGTGTGCTAGCTTATTTGTGGCAACTAATTTCTGTGCTTTTAGCTTGTGACATGTGTATGATCTATACTAGTAACCTTTAAAGAGAAGACCTGTTTATATACCCAGAGCTTTCCTTTGACCTTAATTTGCTCTCTTTTCAGGAGAGTGTTTTGAAAGCATGTATGTTTTACCATAACAAAACAGTAACAAAAGCCTTTGCTACTTTCCATATAACAAAAGCTACTCGGGACTTGTATTTTGTGTTTCTGGAAAGCAGTTCCAATTCTCAGGGCTTTGCATCACTCTTTGTAATTTTACTTTGAAGGTTGTCATCTAGTCCCTCTTTACATATTCAGAATAACAATTTCCATTCCAACCCCTCCCCCCACCCCCTTCTGCCCCCTCCTCCAGGCTAATGATCTGTCTGTGCATGAGAACTCTGGGACAGGAGGTAAACACCCTTAAGTCTAGCACAATCTTTCTTAAAGAGACAGGGCTCATTCTTATGTTATTTAAAAGTCAAAATTAACTTAAGTTTGGTCCTGAGCTGTTAACTCTCCATCAACCCATGAAACTGTTATTGGAGATAACATCTCATGTGGAAGAGAATGCTAATGCCCAGAGCCTCTGCTTATATTCAAGATATGTCCGTCTTGGCATACGATCAATGATTAAAACTGCTTGATGGTTTTTAAATGAAGACAACAAGTATAGTAATGGTGCATGCCAAAAGTGGTTGTGCTGAGGAACGTAATAGTTGGCTTACTTGTGGAAGAAGGCTTGCTTCAAATTCAGGAGAAGTAGCATAAGTGGTTTTTTGAAGACTTATGTGTCAGCTGTATTAGAGATGACATTTCCTTTTTTTTTTTTTTTTTAATAAGTGCATAGTATCATGTTGAGCCAAACTTTTGCATATGGTTACCCATATGTGAATTGCTGAACTCCTCAGTATGTCTGTTACAAGCAGTAGCAGTATTGAATCAGCTCTGTCCTGTCACTGGATTTTTTTTTTTAATGTAACTCTGAATTTCAATTAAGTTTTAGTGATCTGCTTTTTTGGCTAATGCTAAGATAGAAAAATGCTTATATGGTTCACTTAGCTTTTTTAAGGTAATTTCAGGGTGTGTTAAATTACAATTCCAGTGGTTCGTGGTGTGTGTGTAGTGTCTTGCCATTTCAAAAAAGAAGGCACTCCAGCCAGTTGCTCTCTCATGTTTTGAAGTATTTTGATTGACTTAACGTGTCAAGTCTGCCGATTTTGATGAAGATTTAACAGCTAGAGCCTATACCTGTGTAAGATTATCAGGAAGCTTGGAAGATGGCAGAAATGGCTTACATAGGGAGGTGCTTACAGTTGACCATCCTTCTGTGAAGGCTTGTTGCAGAAGTGTTGTGACAGATGTTGCTGGATCAGAATTTGCTTTTCAGGTTTTGTGAGCTGATTCGTTAAGGTCAACTGCTGGCCATCTGTAGTGGAGAAGAGACTCTCAGAACAAAGAGTTGGTGTTACTGGACTTTATTCCAAAGCTTTTCAGAAGTACCTACTGCAGTAAAAAATCTTGCAATTCTGTGTAGCCTAGATAACTTTGTAAACTACATTAATTTTCTTGAAAGAAATCATTACTGGCTATCTTTAACTAGTTTCACTTCTCAGATTTGATCTCTTCTCCCCAAGATAGCAAGGAACTAGTCTTAAAACAATGGGAGATTTACTTGAACTGGTGTGATTAAAAATATTTGTTTAGTAGGATGGTTATTTTTAAAGTTTTAATTTGACTTTGCACAACTGATTGCAGAAAGATTTGTATTAATTGTAACTGCTGATCATGTGAGAACTTGCAGTATATTTTTTTTATGTGTTGTTGGTGGGTTTTGCAGGCAAGACTTGCACAATTGGTGGGACAGTTCACCTGCATGTGGAAGTTCAGCAGGAGTTCAGCTTGTCTTGGTTGCTCCCTTATAGTCCTTTTGATTTCTGAAGTGGAGAGGGTCACATACAGGCTTGACCAATGTGCTTTCTGTACCTTGCTTTAATTCTTTGTCAGGTCTTTATTTTGATATGTGATATGGACTTTGTAGCTTAATACTTGAGCGAATGGCTTTCTACCTACTTATCTGCCAAGCCTTGCCCCCAAGTGAACAAACCTACACAACACACTATTGTACAGGGAGCTGGCTAACATCTAAGACAGAGTGAGATTCTCTCTGACTTGGGAAATCTGAGCTCTAGTTAGTGAAAAGATGCATGAAAGCTCCCTTAGCCCCTTTCGGAGTTCCCGCAATAGCTGTAGGCCTGGGGTCATATGTGACTTGAAAATACATGTTGTTGAACCCAGTGTGTGGGGGAAGGTTGAGTGGGGGGGGGAAGTCTACCAAGAAGTAGAACTTTAGGTGCTGCTTCCAATTTTTTTCTGTATGGAAAAAGAAAATACTGATTACACAATTCCCTGACCACCTGAGGAGCTGTATAATTACTGCTCTGAGTAGCCCCACAGATTTCTGTTGGGCTATTGATCCACTTGTTTGCTAGAATTATGTTAACTTCTCATATGGGCACGCAGGCACAAGTGACTATTCTCTGAGCTTTATATATAGACAACATTTTAATTAAAAAGAAAATTTAAAGCTGCTTTCCAAAAGAAGAAAAAATAATTATTCAAAAAAAACAACTAATTTAACTGCATAGTTATGATTTTCCAGTTATTGAGTACTTTTAAGGTTGAATGACAGCTTCAAATGAAAATAACTTAACTGTTCACTGCAGCTGAAAGAAGTCTACTCCCATGACTAACCTTGGGCCAGACCTCCTGCTCATCAGGCCCTTCCAGAAGCAATTTAAACTCTCTAATCTGGCCATGTTGTTGAGTTAAAGCCACTCACTGGAGAGTCTGACAAGTTCCAGAGCCAGTGTGAGAGATGGATGTGACTGGGAGCAGAGGAGGCAAAGGGAGGAATAAATGAGCAGGGCTGGAGGAGAGAAGGACACACGTGGTGGTTGAGACCCCTTCCTTTCAGTGCCAGCCAGCTATTTAGCTGCCTGTGAATCTGCAAATGTACATCTGGGAAACCTGGCAATACCTTCTGTCCCGTGCTGTAACATTAACAGTGCTTTAACTTGTCTCTAATGTAAACACTGACAGCTTAGCATTTCAGATGTTACAAGAAATCAAGGCAGTAATGCACAGGAGGACTCCATGGGATAAAAACAAATCTTAGATTGAGGTCAAGCAGATCTGCCTATGCCTGACTTATATTGGAAAGGCCAGAGTTTATCCCGACTCCCCTCTTTTCAGACTAACAGTATCTGTGAAGAGAGCAGGCTGTGCAACAGTACTGATAATTTACAGAAATCAAGAGTGAAGAAACACTTGATGCCTCAGAGAACGTGCATTCCTCTCTCGAAATCAGTGTCAAGTCTTCACTCTGCTCCAGCAAATTCTTCAACTGTTGAGTACAGCACAATAGAGTACAATATTGTAGAGCACAATAAATGTAGTTGGAGTACAGACATTATATGCTAAACTTTAGAGTATGTCCAACTATGGCACATTCCTTTTCAATCTTCTGTATTTCACTTTGTCAGGGCATTACATAGAAGTGTAAGATTGACCATGAGGTATAGTTTAGTGTAGGAATGGTTGTATTCACCAATACCACTGTCTTCCAAGTGTTAAAAAAAAAAGGACTGAATGTCCACTGTTTGGGAGGGCTCTTAGGAAAAAATGTTATGGCTGTGGCTCTGGATTTCCTCTGCATCTCTATGGAGTAGCAGTCTCAGGAAAAAGTAGAACTATCCAATTAGATTTATGTATATGAAATTTGTTACATATGTCTGAGAGGCTTTGTGTTTTGGAGGGACTGTTTTTCTTTTTTTCTTTTTATCCTCTCTCCTCTCTGAATTGTGTAGTGGAGAAGAATTTTTATAGACCTAAATTCCAGTTTCTGCTAATAAAGCAGGGATTATGTTAGATATTTTGGCTTACAGCAGTAGATCTTGGGTAAACAGTTTGTTGGAGAAAGAAGTATCCTCCTTTTCCCTGCAATACTTGTAAATGTATGAGATAGATATGCTGAGGGAAGGGGTCTCACAGGTAGTGAAAATACAATTTGAAATATAAACACTGTCATTCATATCAAGTGGTTATATATCTATATTTTGGTTCAGTCCTTCACCAGTAAATCATGTCTTAACTAGTTACCTCATGCTTAGGACTATATTGATAACTTGGTAAGTTTGAAAGCATTTAAACTCTTCCAAATAGAACTAAGTGCTTTTTCTTCCTTCTTTTGTATATTTCATTTGCTGTCTCTAACTTCTGGATTTCTTGAGCTGTTTATGAAATTTGCAGAAAAGCAGTTATCTTGAATCTCAGCTGTGTGGTTGATCTAAGTCTTGATGCTAAATGGAAAATGGTTTAAAGTCATGCCACGGCTGCTGTGCTTTTAAATCTAAAAGTCCCTGGAGCTGATGTAATTATAGTGGCATAGTTTAGTTTATTCATAGAACTGGAATAAACTATTGCAGGATGATTTTTATTTTTGTGTTGAGTTGTCTAACTTCAGTTGTGCTCAGATAGCTAAAGTAAAACATAGTTCAAGACAAGGCCTGACCGGTCAAGTACTCTATCTGACAAGTGAAATTTCCCAAATCGCTTGATGGTTTCCATGGTACTGCTCAACATTCCTGGGATAAATCTGCTATATATCAAGTACGGATTGAGCATGAAGACAGGTTATGTTGATAAAGCAGGACTAGCTTTCTGTTTATTTATGATAGCTGTACTTTAACTTTTTTCTCTTGTAAATGTCTCTATTTCATGGTTGCTTCTCTGTATGGATATGTGTATAGAAAATAACCTTTTTCTTCCTTCAAATGATACAAGTAACAAAGCTGATTAATGGCAGACTTTTCTCTTGGGAAAACATGTCTAATTGAGATAGATCATGTTGGTCATGAAATGGAGAGATGCTGTGGGGCTGCAGAGATGCAACCTCTGTTACTCTAATGTCTAAATAAAAGTGACTAATACAGGTTTTTATTTGATATTAGTTGTTTTTTAACTAGTATTAGGAATACACAGATGATGCCTCTAGTTCTTGAGATGTGTAGGTCAATGTTTTGGTCAGTGAAACCTCAGCTAGTTGACCATTGAATAGATAGATTGTATCAGTTAGAAAAGTCCAGTAGTTAGGAGTATTTGGGGTATAAATGGACTTTTGGTGAGGGGAGAAATAAAATTAGACTTGACTTCTGTTTGAAGATGGCTATCAGCTTGAGGTTAGTGTTCAAAAAGAAAAGAAAAAAATGTTGTCCTCAGCATGTCACTGTTATTCCGTTGTTGCTACGCTGCAATACTTATTCATGCAATCCATGTAGAATGCTAGAAGATCTGAGTTAAAATGTTATATAACTTACAAATGTTTTTACAGCTGCTCTTGGTTATTTTGCAGGGTGTAGCAACTCCTGTCTTAGATATCAAGAGGTTTGCAGTTATCTGAGTGAAATGAGGGTTTTCCAAGGTTTTTATTTAAAAGATGATATTTAAAATTGCAGCGTTAACATTCAGTAGTATGAATTGTTCTTTGTGAGGGACGAGTAATTGCAAGTCTTTTCCAAAGCTCACTGAAGTACTTGTGCTCACTTTTCAGTAGGACGAGAACTGTAAGATGGCAAAAGGGAATAAATACAAATATTCTGGTATTGGAACTTTGCAAGTAGAAGAAGCGGTTGGAATAGAGGTGCATCAGTCCATTTTGGCAATTATTTTTTGCTTATATGGAAGCTAAAGAGTTCTAGCAGATAACTACTGAATTTTAAAACCATTCTAAACTGTTGTTGTACCAGCCACTAAGGGGAAGATATTTTGGTAAGAAATGTCAAAAATTGGTATTATCAGAGTGACTGAGTTGTTAAACTACAAATTTCATGTGAAGCTGTTTCTTCAGATTAATTCTATTTAAAACAGCAAAAAGAAGCCTGAGGTCTTTTGGTTTTCAGAGTTAAAACTGAGACTTTCCAGTATCACTAGACCTTTTCTTCTCTTGCAAATTTCCTTCCAGTAAAACAACCATAATAATGAATATTGGAATGAATGACTGAAGTTTAGATTAGATTGAAAGAGCCTGTCTATCAACAGGTCTGAAAGCTCTTCACTGGGAAAGCATACTTAATCCTAGATAAAATATATTCTATATACATCTTTTTTTCCACCATAATGAATGCTTTCCCAACTGACTGGTAGATGAGATGAGAAACGAGAGTGGCTTAGAAGAAAACCAACATGCAACTTGAACCAGAAACGAGGGCATTTGAGCTCTCTGAGTTCACACTACATAGTTCGACATTAAACTGATTTCTCAGTTAAAAGCACCTCTGCTTTTGTTATTGTGCTGAACAGTTGAATAGTTACACTTTGAATAGTTACATTCTATAGACTTACTACACTTTTTGAAATATACAGTACCTAATCCATCTGCTATATATCTAATGTGAAGTACTATTGGAGGAAATTGTATTTCCCAAGTTTTAGATGGACTGCCCTCTAAAATAGAAATGCCAAATTATAGGCAAACATTTTTGCTTAAAAGCCCAAAAAAGCTGGACAACTCTCCATGACTAGGACTGTAGTACATTATGTGGACAAAGGCATGAAAATTCAGGATTAATCCTTTTGAAATATTGAAGTTGATTCTTAAGAGAAACATTCATCACATGATTTCAAAAGTATGTGAAGTATTTTGAATTGGGTAAAAAGACAAAGTTCCTTCCAAGCAGATTTTGTGGCTGTTAAGCAGGTTATGTAATAAAGTATTAGGGAACAGAATGAGACAAATCGGATGAATGAGAGGTTAGGATGACGCACTGTTTCTGGGTATGACTTTTTTTTTATGTGGATGTGTTGGTACTTATTGCACAGCTGTGTATTTTATCTAAATTCTCTTGCTTGTTTTCTATTAAAAAAAAATACTGTCATGTTTTTAGTCATAAAGGAATGCTGGATCCTGCATTCTAATGTACTTAATTGAGCATTTATTTTCAGTTGTGACAGTATTGCTTGTTAACTTCCCTTCCATACAAAATGCTATTCCTTGAATTAAAAATGTTACAATAGACAACAAAACATACTTAGAAATCCCATTTTATTTCTGTAGACTTAAGTGACTCTTTTCCTTTCCATTTGTAGATGCCACCTCCAATGAACAGCAAGATCTCTTTTGTCAGAAGTTGCAGCAGTGTTGTGTACTCTTTGACTTCATGGACTCTGTTTCTGACCTGAAAAGCAAAGAAATCAAGAGAGCAACATTGAATGAGCTGGTTGAATATGTTTCAACAAATCGTGGAGTGATTGTTGAATCAGCTTACGCAGACATAGTAAAAATGGTGAGTGGAGTCTGTAATTCAGTGCTCTTCTGAAATTTAAATTTGAACTTCAAGTTTTTGAACTTTAACTTCAGTAATTTACAGTTATAATAGCATCCAACTGAATTGCCATTGGTAAATCTGCATATGAAACATAGCATCATGTGTTCATATTAACTTGACCCATAGAACTGTGTAGAAAGGCTTAAAAAAGTCTTCAATTAGTTGGAATACAACGCATGCAGAATAATGAGAATTTTAGAACTATTTTACCGCAGGCACCAACATTCTGCATAAGCTTTGAAGTTGTACTCATTCAGAAAATGGAAGTATGCCAGTGCTGCCTGTCTTTGTTTATTTGGGAATGGCAGTGGAATGAGGGGCTGCAGCTCTCCGGCAAAGATGCTTGTGGATACTAATGTCAACAGAAAGGTTTATCAGTGCAAGAAGCTGATCTACTTTGTAAATACTTTATGTGGCTCTTTGGCACTGTTTGGGCCTTGGAGCACTGTGCTTGAGTAGCACGAGTGGTTTGTTCAAGTTGTAAACCACAGAGTGAGTTGTACTGTGCAATTTCTGCAAATGGCTTGTTGAATAAGCACCAAAGTATTTGTGGTCATTATCTGCTGACTTTCACTGGCTTTTGTTATTTAGTCTGATATGTTACATAAGGGGTCTTTGATATATACCTTTATTTCACGTGCAGGAGACATAACTGAAGGACTTCTTAAATAACTTACAGAATATTGTCAATTCTGCCTTGTCTAGAGAGTTGGAAGGTTAAAAACAATGTGTTCAGGGCTTGGATTCTCTAAATTTTGGGTTGATATACATGCAACACATTGACTTTAAAATTAGCTACTGAATATGTACACAGACCAATTTCAATCACATGCCCTACAGTTTTTCTATCATGTTAGTTTCCTGTATAGTGGAATCTGATGTTGTGGTGAACAACTGATATGCAAGATCTTACCTTTGCTATCAGGTAGATAAGTGTAAAAATCTTACCATTTTACAGACAGGCTAGGATTATAGAAAAACATTTAATTACTCATTTCACCAGCTTGTAACAAGCTTCAGAAGAAATCTAGGTCACAGTTCCTTTTTAAAAGGAGTTATGTTTTTGTGAATATCCCTTACTCAAAAGCATTAAGGATGGAGTGCACCCACCTATTCCTTGCTTGGTTGGGAGGTTGGGTTCTTCGTTTGTCTTTTAGTTGCTGTTTTGTTTGTTTGCTTTCCCTCCCTGCCCCCATGGCTGGTGGCAACATGCCCAAATCCTTGCAGTCTGTTCTTGTCCTGTATCCTCTACAGCCTCTTTTCTAAAAGAGTTATAATGTCATGCTTGTTGAAGGGAGAAGAAATTTTCTTTTCCAGCAGAGTTGTTTCTTCTTTCTGGAGCTAAGATGTTGGACTATTCTTTTGGATTTATTGTTGTGCAAGTGATTAGGCTCTGTGGATGCTTGTTTTTCTCTCCATCAGATGTCCACTTTCTTTTCTCACCTAAAATGACTTTAAAAAAAAAAAAAAAGTGAAGAAGGTCTTAAATGCTCAGTGAGAGCTTTTGCAGAGCTTGAGACAAAAGATCTCTCCAAGCCTGAATAGTGTTTCTAGTCTCCCTGGCAACTGGCAGCAGACAAGATCTTTGCCCTGAACTGGGGCTAAGTACCAGGCTTCAGGAAGTGCTCTGGATGGCTTTCTCCTCCCAAACAACACTGGCAGGCTTGAGGATTTCCCTTGTATCCTTTGTAGTAAAACCTCCAAGCGACTTCAAGAAATTTTTTTTTGTACTACTTTTTTATTTTTCTCTTCGGTGTTGCACCATTTGAAAAAAAAAAAGAAAAAAAAAGAAAAAAAAAATCAATCTCAGTGAAATGTTATTCCTATCTGTCTTGTAGTCAAAGTTGAGCAGGTTACATGGAGGTTCCCTTACAATGGCCAGAACAGGCTCAGTAGCAGAAACACAGCTAACTTCTCTCCAAAGCCCCTTGTCTCTCCATAGGCCTGGGACTCCTTTCCTTCAGCTTGCAGAGGAAGCAGCACAGTTTTATTGGAGTCGCCTGAGTCTTAAGGAGGCAAAGTCATCTGTCTCTTACAGATACCAAGAGGAAAAATATTGTTCCTGATCAGTGCATAGGCAAGGTCTGTGCAGGTGAGGAGCCATCCTAGCATTGCTTCCCTTCCCATGGTCTCTGCAAGCAGGGCAGCTGAAGAGCTGGTGCTGTATGTTCATGTCTAGTGTAATTGTCTCTACTTTGCTATGATCCTGCACTGGTTGAAATGGTAAAATACATTTCCAGCCACCACGGATGGAACCAGGTACATATAGACCATAAAGAATTCATTTTAACTTAAGCAGACCTGGAGGATACATGCTGTAGTATTTTTGTTTCTTTTCTCTCAAGAGCTCAAGGGTCCCTTTGCCAAAAATGAATCCTTGATGAACCCCTTGAACCAAGAGCTAGGAAGGAGATTTGCTTACCAATAATTTCTGAAGGGGCAGTCATGGCTGGTGTGCCTCCTTTCTAGGTCATCCAACAGGAGTATCTGTGCAATGTGCTAGGTTGTGAAGCTAACAGCAGGTTAGGGTTTGGTAACTTCTGTGAAAACTTTTCTGGAAAGTTAGTGAGCTCTAGACTTTGTTGGGTTTGGGAACATAACAGACATGTTCCTCCATCTTCTGTGCCTGCCAGCTTTTTCCAATTTCCAACCTTCATATAAGATCTAATGTCAGTGGTTTTCCTAGCAGCCTGGGGAATTCAGAACTTCAAATCACCTGCGGGTTTCCATGTCTTCATGCTAAAAGAGCTGTGATATTGAGCCCAGTACCTCTACAGATGTTTATTACTTCAAAAAATATACAGACTATGAGGGACTCTCTCAATAAAACACTTGGAACTTGGAAAAGCTGCATATTAATGTGTTAACTACTCCTCCAATGGTTCAATCTAGAAGTTGTACATTTTAAGATGCTGCTTTCTCCAAACTTTGAGGTTTATAAAACAATTGCTGATTTTCTTGTAAAGCCTTTTATCAGTTGGGTTTCTCAAAACACTGTTTGGATCAAGACACCACTTGTTTAAAACATCTCCTTTCAGTTATAGTAGGAGAGGGTATTACAAAAGATTTTGCCCAAAGAACAATAGTGGGATTTTTAACCCAAAAACATTTTCAAGAAATCCTATTAGCAAAATGTTAGTAGAAGCAGCTGAGACAAGGAATAAAATTATTTCAAACACAATGAGTAATTGAACCAATTCACTGGGAAGACTGGCTAATACAGAAATATATATTACATTTTGTTCTAAGTTTCAGATTCCTAAAGAGACCTATAGTGCTAATATAAGTACTGAAGGCCCTGAAAAATCAAAAGGCTTGTTCGCTAAAATTTCAGCGGAGACTTGCTATTTATTCCTGCTACGGGACCATGGTCAGTAGTTAGTACTCTTGTTTTGGACTTCACATTTTATATTCTGGAAGAAAACTTATGCAATGAGGTTTTGTGCTTAAGATGCATCTTGAAATAATAAAGAATATATATGTTTTGAGGAAATATTAGCAGAAGACAGAAGCAGAGGTAAGGGCTTCCTAAGGAAATTGCACTAGGGGACTAATTTGAATCCTGTGTGTTTCACAGATGTTTTTGTTGAATAATTAATAAACATACATATAATAACCACAGATCTGTTCCTTGATAGCTTTAACTTTGAGATTTGATTAAAAGACAAATTCTCTTAAACTTCTCGCTCTGCTCTTCCCTGACCTGAGCCAATTTTACTTGCACTCCAGAATCCTAAATCTCCTATTTTTACATTAAACAGCAAACTATCTTTTTTTTTTTTTTTTTTTTTTTCCCCTCTCCCCTGGTGTGCAATAAGCGTGGTCACCTTGCTCCAACCCCCTTCCATGCTGAGCATCCCTGGCCTTCTCTAGGGCATTTGTGCCTGCAGCTTCAGCATGTGCCAACACAAGACAGCAAAAACTGGAATGAAGGGCATGGGGGAAATGAGAAATCAGTTATTTATCCAAAGGCATTTTATCTTGGTAACTGAGGCAGCTTATCCTTGTATGCAGAACCAGCTGGATGAATTAGAGATCTTTGTCTCCTTGCAAGGTCCTTCCAGAGACCTTGGAGATTCCCTGGAAGTCATGTGGAAGTGCCGGCTGCTGCCAGTTAGGTATCTGGTTGTGTTTAGTTGGCTTGGGGAGTTAGTGGCTGCTTGATACAAGCCTGAGCCCAAAGAATTTGGAGTTGATTGGAAAAAAAGGGGCTAAACTAGTCTTTGCAAGCAAGGATAGGAAATGCAAAAGAGGAAATTAAACTTACATTCTCTATTGGATTTTTTTATCTATTTAACACCAGTACATAGCGTAGCAGGTGAGATGATGCTTTATTTGGTATCTGAAAGATTGGTCTTCTCTCCAGACTTGTAAACACTGAGAAGATTGCTGAAGAAACATCTCTACCCTTTTGAAGTTGTTTTGATAAGACTAGATCATAGTTAAAGTAGCTTGGTAGCATTTTTTCTTAACTTTTCTGGGTTGGTCTATTTTAGATCTAACCTTTACATAACAATTGTAAGCTTAGTTTTGGTTTCCCCAATCCTTAAGACATCTTGAAATTAAGGAAAGTGAAAAACCGTGAAAATAGATATATTTTTGGGATTGTTTCTTACATTTGAAGAAAGTTCTGCTTAAAACCATAATATTCATTGTATTTGGTGTTTGATATAAAACCTTAGCTTTTGGAGATGCCTAATAACAAGAAAATTTCAGTCTCAATAAAATCTAATTCTTCCTTTTAATGGAAAAAGATCTTAAATATGACCCATGTGCGTCTCAAATCATAACAGACAAAAAAGTTTTCTTGTTATTTCCCATGGGTCTGACTCAAACTTCTGAGTGTTTGAATTTAACAGGAAAATTAGAAAAGTTGGAGAATAAAAGTCCAAACAAATTTAAAGCTGATCTTGCTTCCTTTGAGGTATAAGCTAAAAGCAGTGTATTGCTTGTAGTGGGCTGTGGAAGCTTAAATAATACAATTAAAATTTCTTTTTTGTTTTGCAGATTAGTTCTAATATTTTTAGAACACTTCCACCTAGTGATAACCCGGATTTTGATCCAGAGGAAGATGAACCAACTCTTGAAGCCTCATGGCCTCACATACAGGTCTGTGATTCTTTTATTTTCAGGTATTCTTGTAAAGCAAGAACTGTGAAAGGCTATGTGAGCAGTTTTGTACTTTTTTTTTTAGTATCAAAATTACTTTTTACAATAATTTAGTGCCTGTATATGGAAGAAAACAGAACTGGTGCTTTTGTTATATGTATGACTGCATATTACTCCTACTGTATTTTTTTTAGAAGTATTGAATGGTTAAAATGTGGTGTATGTATGTCTTAAAGTACATGGATATTTGGGGTAACTATGTTCTTTATACAAGATGCCATTTTCTGATTTTGTTTACTTTCTGAAATCAGATATTACCGCTCACTTTCTTCCAGCAGCAACAAAAAGCAGCAATAGCCTTTATAAAACAGCAGTAGCCTATATATAGTTTACAAGAACTCCACATCTCCTCATTCCTCTCTTCCTAAACCCCTCCCTTCCTGAAAAACTTGACAATATTGGCATTGTTGTTTGCGAACAGTTGGTCATTTATTTCATTGTTGCGCTCCTCTACCAATCTCGTGATTTTTATAGCATTGCAGTATCAACCACGTGATCGACTTGCACTAATGCTGTGGCTTTTGTGGGTTTTTTTTGTTTTGTTTTTGTTTTTTTATCAACTGTTAAAAATTGAACAATCATAAATCACTTGATCACTTGTAATTCAACTTTGTGTCATGGGTAATTTCTTGTTGAAAAAGTAGTGTCCATTACATAACATTTGTTACGGAGCAACTCTAACAAGTGAGTAGAAGATGAGTAGCTGCTGCACATCTGCCTGCCATCCCCTCTGAGGGGGTTAAAATTCTACTTTGTGGCTGTAATTTTTACAGCTCTAATGTAAGAGAGAATGTCAACATTTAAAATGAGGTTTCTATTGTTAGCTACAAAGTGAGTTTTCAGGGCAGTATTTGAAACTTAAACCAAGTAAGAAAAGGTTACTGCAGAGAGTAACTGTTCAGGGGTGTCAGCATCCATTCCCTGCACATCAAAACTTCTCATTACTTTTGGCATGCTCTGAAGTTCTGCTTGCTATTTTTTCTCTTCCTGCTTGCAGCGAGTTGTGCCATTTGTTACAAGCCATACTCAGTGTTTTCTCCTATACTGCTGGATGCATTGTTAGCTTTCTAGGAGGAAAAATTGAAAAAGAGGATTGCCACTCTGGTTGAATCTGCTGGCATTTGTTTATAAAATAGTGTGATAGATAATGACTTACTAAGTTGCCAACCTATGTAGCCACTGCCAAAGACTGCAGACCTTCAGAAAATGGAGTGCCACATGCAGGGCATAAAGGAATATCCAAGATGGTTGTTGGCAACCAAATTGTGTTGAACAGAAGCAACCAAGGGTCGGCTTGGCTAGAATCCATTCTTACCCTTGCTTGGCACTTCCTATATGTTTCTGAATTAAGAAACATTAAGGTACAGGAGAAGGGAGAGACTGCCTGTGGGGGAATGGCCACCACAGCTTGCTTCCTGAAGTGCCTTGGATATTTTCATGGTTTTCCCAAGGATTTCCAAAGTTATTTGGTACCTTTAATGGACTGGGTGCGATCTAGGAGCAGTGAAACTAATTGTCTGGAAGTCAGGAAGATGGAAGATTCTATAAACATCAGAACTGCATAAACATTTCCTCAGTATGCAGAACTTTCTTGTGACACAACCCAGAAACTGGAATTTTGAGCACTTCTCTGTCCTATTCCACCCTCTTCTGAAAATTCCTCTTTTTAAGGTCACTAGCAATGTTCCTGGTTCAGGAATTATATATGGTTCTTTGAAATACCCACATGGTAACAGACTGCAGTCCTCCTGTGTTAGATGTGAGACATGAAACTGCTTATAATTTGTAATCTGTATGGAGAATCATGCATTAATGCTGATTTGTTTTATAAAGGAGAGATCTACTCTAAGATCTTCCCACTTCAGTATGAAACACTGGTGAATTTCTTAGCTTGAGAGAATTCAGTAGCCATGGCTGATCCCTTTACTAAGGCAGAGGATGGAGTACAGGAATATTTAATCATAATGGATTTGTTACTGTCAAGCTTTCAAAACAAATGAACAAACAAACAAACAAACAAAAAAACAACAAAACCCTGTGCTGCATAGTCAATATGCAACTACATGCACTATGTTCATTCACAGGAAGACAAGTTTCCTGTCTTGCAACTTCAGCAGGGCTTCACTATTCTCTCCTCCTGTCTTTTCACCTGTGGGCCTTGTGGAGTCCTATTGAGTAAGGAATTGAATTCAGTAATAATAATATACCACAAAATGTAAGGGTGTTAAATGTAAACATGTAGAGGGTCATGTTGTTTGAACTGAGTATCTAGGATATAGAAACCCAGTGGTGAGCCAAATGCTGTGTGTCTGTGTATTTATTCAGCTTTCTAATATGACCTTTCATTTTTACAGCTTGCAGTTGAAACCTAGCAGAAACACTTCAATTAACAGGCTTATTTTATGGATTTTTTGTAATGTTATGGTATTTAATTCTTCTTTTGGTGGTGGTATAAGCATTTGGAATTCTTAATATAGCAAAAAAGGAAAATATGTAATATACAGAACTTTTACTTGATTTGTCTAGTCTTAACATTTTCAGTGGATTATTTATTAAGCTTTGAGTTGAGGGAGTTAAAATATTATTGATATTGCTTAGTTCTTTCAGTGTGTTCCCCTGAAGGTCATAATTGAGGGGTATGGTGGGAGGCCTGGCAGGTCTACCTTTTAAGCATGTGTGAAGTCAGTGGGACTATTTCTATGTATGTAGGGGCTTTTTGGTGCTCTACTATCTGTATTTTATACCCAGGTATATGGTGTAACTAATTGAAACTTTTCATTTTGATGCTTGTAGTTGGTGTATGAATTTTTCCTGAGATTTTTAGAAAGCCCGGACTTTCAGCCGAGCATTGCAAAACGATACATTGACCAGAAGTTTGTACAGCAGGTGAGCAGAGTTCTTCTCCCCATGCATTTAAAGATCATCTCTCAAACTGAAGCTGGCTGATGATGTGTAGTTCAGGAGAAACTAAAGCTTTCACTTTAACAGGGATTAGATTTTAATTGTTACTACAATGTTTTCTGCAAAGCATTATATAAACAGGACATCACACCATGTAGCTAATTAATAACTTACAACACTTTGTAAAGTGTAGAGGTTTGTACCTGAAAAGACTATAAAAACTCCTAAGTTTGTGGTTAAAAAATGTCCAGTCATACTTCCAGAGAAGTCACCTGTGTGCTGGTTAAGTTATTTTAGTGCTTTGGTCATTGTGATTTTTCTCCCCTCCTTTCTCTTCCCATCCCTGTCCTTCCCGCTCACCCTTCCACCTCTGCAGAAGTTTATCATGGTAAAATCTATAGCAAAGCTGACTCTGTTTTTGTTTTTCTTCTGTAAAAAAAGAGATGTGCTGCACTATCTGCTAAGTTGTTATGAGATAGTGGTGTTTCTTTATTATCACATGTTATAAACAAAAGAAAAAAATAAATGAAAAATATACACAGGAAAATTGAGGAAAATGATGCTTCACTGTACAAAGTAACTGAGCAGGAAAATGAATTGAGATGGTATATTAAATATAACTCATCAAGGACATAAGCTGTATTGTTTTAATTGACACTATCAAATTATTATCCTTTAAGGTAGGGATAGCTTGAAATTTTAGGCCCCAAAGATTGATATGTATTTTCTACTTTTGTTAGGGTTTAGCCAAGTCTTGCAGGTATCATTTGACTTGCTTTATGTAAAATAGACTATTATGTTATGGTGTTATATTTCCAATGTCTTGGGTAAAAACTTGTTATTGTCTTAAACTCTCATTAGTCAGTTTTGGTGGAGGGAGAGAGAAAGATAAACTTTTAGAAAGTAAAGACTGTAACCTCTTTGCTTCCACTCAGGTTTAGGGCCTGTGTTGCTGTTGACTCTTCTGTACCTTGCTTCCCTTTCAGTGGAAATCCTAGGTGGGAGGGATACAACAGGAAGAAGCTGTTGTGGGTCACTTTGACCGGAAAATATGCAGGAAGTCAGGGCAAGAAGGAGCTGCAGGTTTGAGGGCAGTGTTTTGTGCTTCCCAAAAGATATGAATTGGCTTTCCCAGCCAGGAGCAGCTTTCTCATCAGCAGGTAGAGAAGGAGCTGGAGACAGTTGCCTTTTGGTTGGGAGCAGCATTGCACTGTCAGGGATAAGGGAGAGAGGTACCAGGCCTAGAGACTACGTAATGAAAACTCAGTTTCTCGATGTTTCAAATCCAGATGAATAAATGCATCACGGTGCAGTAAGGGTACAGTAGAAAAATGCTTGAGTACTTTCCCTCCCCACCTTCAGAAGTTGCATTGATGTTTCTGTTTATTTGGCTTTACTGTTCTTGTTTCTAAGCATCCCCTTCCTGTCTGTCTTGTTTGACTTTCTCACAAAATCCAGGCCTGAAGCTGCTGCTGAACAGCTGGCCATGAACTGCCTGTTTGCTAGTTGATCTTGGAAGCCTTCTTTCAATTTTTAATTCCTGAAGTTCAATTTGACCTTTCTAGAGACTATGAGAAAGACAGCGCAGTGAGCAACTATACAGAAAAATGTGGACACTAGTGTTGCTGAGATCTAAATATAAAAATGAAATGAGCAAGTTCCCAAACAGCTGTTTCCCCTGCCCTACGTTGCTTGCTATAGACATTCCCAAGTTTGCAGACCCGACCTGCGCAGATGGCAGTGACTCCTTGACCAAATGATGAACTTGTTTAGCATAGTTAGCATCTCTGGATTTGTTCTTACTTGGACACAGAGCGGGAAAAAAGAACTTAAAAGCAAACATGGCTTTTTCTGTGTGCTTAGAAAACTTCTACAAGAGAAGACAAGAAAAACCTCTGTGGAATTGTGCTGTCTTATTTGGGGTGTTCAATCTCTATTAGCAGATAACCAGAACTTGACATTTCATAGCATATGCTTAATTTTGATGAACACTCATATTAAATCATGAATTCTGGTATTTCTTGTATCCAAACAAAAGCAATTGTGTTCATCATCCAGAATAGATGAGCAGAAAAAAGCAGGAGGCAGTAGGGGAGAATACTGGTACTAGATGGAAAAAGAAATTATTCAACTTCTACATGCTGTATTTTTTTCTATAGCTTCTAATGCATTATCATCCCATTAAATATAACACTTTCTTTTTTCCCTAAGGAAATGTGCATAATTCTTATCCCTATCCATTTATCCTGCAAAATGATTTTGCAGAGAATTATACTTTGCTTAACTCGAAAGACAGGAAGCTTTTAAAATGAGAAGTACAAGGTTTTAATTAAGAAGCTATAATTATCTGATACAAAAGTAATTAATTGAGGAGTCTTAAAAGCTGACTGCAAACCACTAGGATTTGATAACCTCATTCTTAATCATTTCATTATTTTGATAGTGTCTCAGCTTTTGGAATAGCTTTGTCTGTATACAGGCTTCTCAGTACAATACAATTTCAGGTCAATCATTCTCTTTATTGCAAAACTGTAAACTGCAGGTAAAATTCAAGTCAGTAACATGATGGCAAAGATTTTTAAATCTTTTAAGATTAATACATTTCAATTTAATTTTTAAAGTTGCTGGAGCTCTTTGATAGCGAAGATCCACGAGAACGTGATTTCCTGAAGACAGTTCTTCATCGAATTTATGGAAAATTCCTTGGTTTAAGAGCATTCATCAGGAAACAGATAAACAACATTTTCCTCAGGTATGCTGTGTGTTTGTGTGACTAGGCTGAGGCTTCCTAGCTCACCTCTGCAGTTACTTATTCTTGAAACACTCAACTTTGGTTCTCCTATCTGACTGTGAAATATTTGAAGTTTATTGAAGACTTTGTTTTGTATTTCTAATTTCTGTTTCACTTTACCTCTTTGTCAGGTTTATATATGAAACTGAGCACTTCAATGGTGTTGCTGAGCTTCTTGAGATATTAGGAAGGTAAGTTTGATAGAATGGAGATAAAATATGAAATGTTACTCTGAGTTACTCTGGAAAGCTTCAGCTTTCTTGCTTTGAGAATGAAGGGGGAGAACAAAACTATTTTAGTCAGCAGAGATGAAGCGCTGTCACCAACACCTGATGTTTTCTACTCTGTAACTGTCCAGTTGGAAGATGGACTAGAACTTGTCCTTTCACTGCAGATTTTAAAGGTGGTCTGCAATCTATTTCTTAAGAGTACCTGTTTGCTTCTAGCATGATATGTGAATATCAAAAAAGAATCTGTTCCCATTTTCCTCCCCCACCCCCCTTTTTTTTAAAACCTTTGGAAATAAGCAGCAGTATCTATTCTTGGTCCTTTCCTGATAGTTTGCTTTGATTCAGAAAAGCTAGTGTGAACTTTGACCTTCATGTTGAGTGAAATATTTTCATCAGTAGGCTGGTTTACTTCAATTATGAAAGTCTTAAGAGTTAGAACTTACTGTTATTTTTGCCCTTAATTCACTTTCTTTTCTTTTTACCTTTTGAATTTTGTGTGGTACCAGTTGATTCCAAAATTTACAGATATATTGCGCAGTAGAAAAATTCATAGCTATTACTACTTCGATCAAATATCCCAAGCTTGTAAAACTATATTTGAAGAAATTGTTATGAAAACAACAATATCCTTTCATCTTGATTTTAAGTTTGTCCGAAATCTAGAAACATTCTCAAAACGCATGTTCAAGCCGCAGCATTAAAGTAGCTTTTAAAAAGTGCTGTGCCCTCAGGTGTGTGGCTGAGTATATTTTTGTTTCCTTGTTCTTTTCAAGTTACCTTTGAATGATTGTGGGTGAAAGGATCAGCTTCCCCATGCATCTGCCAAAGCCCTACAGCTGGACAGCAAGGCTTCCTTGCTGATCTTGTAGATCATTTCACTACATGGAAGTCATGTTAAATACTTCAACCTAACAAGTATTACCAAATTTCAGTTACAAGTGGGAGGTTTTGTTCATTTTGGGATTTGTTTTCTTCTTCTCTGCTACCAGGTGTCCAAATTTGCATGCTACAGGCACTTCAGAGGTTGTGCCTGTGTAAAGCTGCTTTTGTGTATGGCCTTGCAATTACTAGACTTTGAAAATCAATTAGAAATTGAATGTCACTTTAATTTATGGTATTTCTTGATCTATTGGGAAGAACTTTTTTATATACTTATATAAAAATAAATTCTGCCTGTTCGTGTTTTCAGTATTATCAATGGTTTTGCACTGCCACTGAAAGCAGAGCACAAACAGTTCCTCATGAAAGTTCTGATTCCCATGCATACTGCAAAGGGATTAGCTTTGTTTCACGCACAGGTAAGTCTTTACATATTTTCAAGATTTTTTTTTTGTGCGTTTGCATTGGAAGCTAATGAAAATTTAGTGTGTGTTAATGTCTATATATTCCAAAATACTTAATATAATCACTGAATATTTCATTGAGATCTTACATAAATATTAATTCTAAGATAGTATCTTTCGTATTTCTAAAGTGAAAGAATGTGGCAGTCAGTCACGTCAAATAAAATGAGAAGTTGTTTTTCGTTGCCTAGGCCGACATATTTAAGCCTAAAACTTAACCTCAAGGCCTTGTTCTGTTACAATGTCCTTAAGCAAACTAAATACTGTGTATAAGGAACCTTGACTTTGGTCACATACTTATTTCAGAAATGCTTTCTTTTGTTCCTTTAAAAAAAAAAAAAAATCCAATTTGCATATTTTACTTATGTATTTTGGATATAAAAGGTAGAAATCCATAATATCTTGTTGGATTAGCTAGGAATTGCTCCATTCTGGCAGGATGTCATGGAACAGTGTAATTCCTTGGTTCACTTCTCTTGTATTTAGCAGACACTCAACACTTGTTTGAATAACATGTATCCTTTCCAGGCAGAGGGACCCCTGAGTTTTGAATACATTTTATGCAAATGAATGAGCAATTCTGCTATGGTTAATTTAAAAATTGCTTTGTTAACTTTAGCCAAGTCACTAATATAGCTACAAATAGACAGAAGATACAAGGAATTGAGTTTCTAATTAAAGTGGAATCATGATGACTCCACAGCCTACAAACAGGATTGAGTCAAGAGCTCCATTAATTCCTAATTCTCATGACAACCTTTTTACTGAAGCAGCTTGTCATTGCTGCGCAAGAAGCTGCTCAAGGCATGAGCCAGGGTGGGCACGGGAGCGGGCACTTGCCCTGTGTCTCCTCTTCCTCCTCCTGGCCGCAGACAGCGAGGGCAGCCTCCCGCTTGTGGGAACCTTCCCTGGCACCTGGGAACTGGCAGTGCCCCCAACAGAGCCTTGGAGCTGAGTTGAGTTTGAATTTGCTTCAATAGTACGTGTACTGTACAAAAATACTGCGATGGCGCTCCTATTCTTCATGTGACACCTTTTTTAGTCTACACGTATCCTTATTTGAGCGTTTAAAAAAAAATAGCCATGTTATAATTGCAGCACCATAATGGTCTGGTTTGGTAGAAGAGATTAAAATGGAAAGATAACACTTAAATTCAAACATTCAAGTATGGAAATATGTGTAAGACATGCAAATGGTCTCAGTTTCTTGAAGCTGATCCTAAGGGAATCTGGGATTGTAGCCACTTCAGGAATGGGGTTCTCGTGTGGTTTCTGTCCTGGGCAGAGGTAGGTGGCTTGGGTCCCTAGCGCCCTGTTTCCACACTTCAAACGCTGTGGAGCACTGTGACCTCAGGAAGCCCCTGGGGCGTGTTTTTAAACAATTTAAAATAACTGTCATGGGGTGTTATTTTTTTCCAATTTGAAATGCTTGAAATCAGAATTTGTGATACTTAGTTATGCTGTAATATCCACTCAATATCTGTTTAAACTAAAAAGCTATGTATGACTTGCATTTTAGCTGGCCTATTGTGTTGTACAGTTCCTGGAAAAAGACACAACCTTGACAGAGCCTGTAAGTATTTTTGAATTGAATGTTTTTCTGTTTTTAACTTGAACTTTAAGTTTCGGAGCAGCTCATTAAAATCTTAGGGCAGCACTAGCTGCAGTGTCTGCATTAATGATCTGTAGGCATTTGGAGTGAAAAGTGTTTTTTTATAAGTCAAGGACAGATGTTAGAGAATTCTGGATTTTCAAAGTGCTGTTTTTTTCTTAATCCGAGATGGAGCACGAATTTAAATAAAAACTAGAACAGCTGAGATGATGTGGATCACCTCACACAGGAAAGTCTTCACCTGCAGTATTTCTCCCTAGTAGGACCTGAAACTTCTTATTTTTGATGCTGCTGGCTTGTACCTAACCACTGGATGAAGCTGAAATACTTCAGGGAAATAAACAGTCCCAAAATACAAGTTGACAAGAGCAACCCTACTTTATTTAGAACTTTGAAATTCCAGATGTATTTCTGCCCTGTCTCTGCTGTGATGTCAGTGCCTCTTGGCATGTGTAACAGAGGTGCTTCAGGCACCGCTGGCCTTTGCAGGCTGCATCTCCCACGATGGCTGCTGACAGTTTGGCTGCGCAGGGGCCTGCGCCGCTTCTTTGCAGAGTTCCCAAAGAGAAAAGCAGACTCGGGGCAGCTCCTGGGGGTGGGAGCTCGTCAGACAGCTAGGACAGAAACCGTCTGTAGTTTAATAATTGGAATTTTTTTCAGTTAAGGATATATTGAATTTTAAGTACTTTATTCTGGTTTTGTTTTTGATGGAAAAAAATCAAGAGACTTTGCAATTTTCTTGGAGGAAAAAATAAGTTTTGTGGAAACAACTTGTAAATTCTCACCAGGTAGAGCCGGATGGTGGAACTGGGCTGCTCTGTGTGGGTTTGGGCTGGCTGCTCGAGGCGCTTCCTCCCCGCTGGCTGTGGTGCTCCTGGCTCGCTCTGTCCCTCTGGTGCCACCCCTGTGGCGCCGCTGCAGCACCGGTGCCTCCCCAGTGCTGTGGAGCGTCCCTGTCCCAGGCACCTCTCTAGAGCGGGATTCTCTCTCCAGCTACTGATTTCCACAACACTTCTAGGAACTTAAATGTGGATCTTAACTGTATCTGTTCTCCAGTTTCACTGAAACTGGACAGTGAGCTGCTTTTATTGGTTGGATGTGGGCAGCAAGTGGACAATATAACAAAAACTTTTAAGATCATTTTTTGTCAAAGTGACAAAATCTGAACTTTCTAATGGAAATTTTCATCCCACCAAATTCAACCTAGACTTTTAAGCAGGAAGTTGGGGTTCCCTTAGCTAAGGATGCCCTCATACCATGTCCTGAGATCTCCCCTGGGCTGTCACTGCAGATGGTTCTGGTCACACTCTGGTCAGAAAAGTGAGTTCAGTGGAGCAGGTACAAGAAGTGACTGCAGAATTGCTGCCTTGGTCATGGGACCTATAGGTGGTGCGTAAAAGTTGAAGGCAAGAAGGGAAGCTTTAAGAAACTTTCTGAAATACTTGAACTGTAAATGTCAAAATTTGATAAGACAGCTGATGAAATAATATTTGGAGGGCTTTTTGTTTTAAGGGGAGGACGTTTTGGCTGTAGGTCATGGAGTATTTTAAGCTCTCCCTCGGGAAGGAGGCTGCGGTCTTGAGCACACGCACGTATCTTTCTGGCAGGAGCGCCTCGGGGTTGGCGCTCGGATGCCGGGCCAGGGCACGTGGAGCTGGTGGTGGGAGCCTCAGCTCCTGGGGCATCTGCAGAGGCGACACAAGGGCTCCTGGCCGGCCCTCCCACAGCTGGGGCCCCAATGCGAGGGGCAGCCTCTGTTCAGCAGCGCCCGGCGCTGGGCAGGTCTGGAGAGGTCTGGAGTTGCTCAGGAAGGAGCAGTAAAAGCTCAGTGGGTTTGTGTGGTAACAACAGCCGAGCTCAGCTGTGCAGGCACGTGAGTACTGTGCAGAATAAAACCTTTGAGCACAAATGTGCGTGTGCATTTTAATATGAAAGCATGGTCAAGCTGGAAATTATATAGTCCATAAAGAGCAAGGAGCAGGTAGGTGGGTTGCAGAAGAGTACAACCTCTACTTGCGATCTGCTATGCTTCTAGATTCACCTGCCTTCCAGCTAAGGCTGTTTGGTAGGTTCTCTTGAGTAAAGGTGCTGGGCTGGATTTTTGGGCTTTCTTCCCTTGTTTTGGAGGAAGAGAAAGGTGTTGGTGGAACGGGGTGTTATATTTGCAAATGCCTGTGGGGGTTCTGTAAGGAGACAAAATCTGAGTAGCCGGTAACCTCGTCATTTTGTATCCAGCATCATTTTCGGTTAACTAGCTGGGAACAAAGTGGATGCAAACACAAATACCAACTTGCTTCTCGAGGCTTTGAGCGTAGGGCTCCTGCGTGTGGCTGGCACACGGAGCGATGCCCAGCCCTGCAGAGCAAGGGGTGGCAGTGGCACGCCCGGCTCGGAGGCGTAAAACCAAACCAACAGGGAGGCAGGAGGAGCCGCGTGCGGGTGGCCCGAGTCCGCGCAGTGGGGACGAGCAGCACGGTGCCGCCCTGACGGGGGTGAGGCCTGTCCTCGGGCCTGTCCTGCCTCTGACCGTGCAGGGCGGGCGCTTTTCACGGTCAGCGCTCGCTTGGTCGCCGTGTGTGATGTTTGTCCGGAGGACACGGGCCTCCGGGCTTTTAGTTGCTGTCTCTCCTCCTCTTGGGAGCCACGCTTCTCGAGAGACCCCCAGGGCTTTCTCCAACCTGCATCTCCTCTGGAAACCGACTTTCTCTGTGAACTTGCATCTTTATTTCCTAGTTTCCAGTCTTTACCACTACAAATTCTAGAAGAGAAAAGGTGATGGAGTCTGTGGCCCTCCGTAAAGCCCAGTTGGCATAGCCCATGTAAAAGAGATTCTGGGAAAGCGGACCTACGGGGGCATTAAATGCACATTTGTGAAGCTTTGATATTGTCCTATTGGTAAATATGGGTACTGGGGTGGGAGTGGAGTATGAATGGCTACTCCAAGACTTCTTAACGCAATAGCATGTATATTATTGTGAAATAATACAAGATGAATAAGTAAGATAAATAGTGCCGAGTCTTGTTTAAAGTTTTATTTTAAATGAATGGACCTATATTTAGCATTTAGCTGTATTGCACTTAGCGTAATGAGAAGCAAATTGATATTTAGTTTTATTTTTAAATTAATCTTACCAAATACAGAATAGAAACTTGTTCTGGTTTAACTTTTTTTTTTTTTTTTAATATAGGTAATCCGAGGACTGCTTAAATTTTGGCCAAAAACTTGCAGTCAGAAAGAGGTTAGTTTTGTTTCTGTTTTCTGAAATGTAGAACAGCAGGTTCACACGCCTGATCTCTGCTGCAGTTTGCAAGGGATTCTGCAGAGTTCTTGCAACTCTCAAATTCCTGGGGTGCTGATGTTTGTCTTGCCACTCAGTGCAATATTGGTTCTGTATCTGCCACTTCTTACTGTGTTGCTGGTCTCTTAAAGCTATGTTAAAGGTTGTGTTATATTTAAGACTTAGAGAGAAAAATCTTTTTCCAGATGAAAAGCCCTTTAGTAGATAAGTGCCAGCTCAGAGGCAGTCAGTCTGCAACATGCTGCATTTGGTACTGGAATACCAGGACAGCTGCTGTGGAGCTGACAAATGAGCTATCGTATGAAATTCTACCTCAGTGCAAATGTTTTTTCTGCGTAAATGTAACTTTAAATGACTTCAGGAAACTCATTTTTCTGATTGTCTGTCTCCTATATAATGAAAGATGGGAACTTGATGCCTTACAGTGCCAGCAGACCCCACCTCCCTGGCTGCCCTCTAAAAGTGGGGCCCTGTGGCATGAGAGCCCCCCTTGGGTGAGCCCCCGCTGCCCCCGATCAAACTGAAGTTAATGACCTACCCTGAAACCCGCTTTGGAGATCTCCACTAATAGCAACCTTTGCAGCCACTCCCAAAGAAACAAAAGGTTTTAGCATTTTTAAACTATTATTAAAAAAAAATCTGACAAAGCAGCAGGGTTGAAGCATTGAGAGCAACTATCCAAGAGAAATCCAAGAAGGGAGCTTGAATGTGGTGGATAAAAGCGACACCTCTTTCAGATTGCAGGAGAATTGAGCTGCGGCTCTCCCGTAGAACATGGTAACACACTCTGCTCTCGACAGGATTCAGGACTGACGTGTAAGCTGTATTTTGTTTATATTGGCAGTGTCAAATGTTCTCATGCTTTTTGATGTGCTTTTTTATATAAACAGGTAATGTTCTTAGGTGAAATTGAAGAAATCTTAGATGTAATAGAACCAACGCAATTCAAAAAAGTAGAAGAGCCTCTATTTAAGCAAATATCCAAGTGTGTATCAAGTTCACATTTTCAGGTAAAAATAAATAAAATTAAGCATAAAAATAACTTGTAGTATCTTATTTTATGTTATGTTTTTTGACTCCTAAACTTTGACCCCTAAACTTTGTATTTCAGGTTGCAGAAAGAGCGTTGTACTTCTGGAATAATGAATATATTCTTAGTTTGATTGAGGAGAACATTGATAAAATTCTACCAATTATGTTTGGCAGTTTATACAAGATCTCCAAAGAGCACTGGAATCCGTATGTAATGTTAACTCTTCCCGTTAACTCTTCCTGTACTATCAGAATCAATTGTATTACTCTGCTCTTTCACGGCTGGATCATAAGGTGATGATGGAATAGGAATGGAAATAGTGGACAACTATAATATATGGACATATATACAACTATACAAAATAGGCGGTCTCATTTACAGTAAGAAAACAAGCAAATAAACAAGAACCTTAAATCCTTATGTGGTGCTGTAGCTTAATTGAATTCTCTAGAGATGCCTGTGCAGCAAAACTATGCTGTCCATAAACATTTCTGGAAGAGTCTGTAAATCCCATCTTAAACCACGTGTCTCAGTCCTCTGCTTTGTTCTTCTGCCCGATCTTGAAGCTGTTGGCCAGAAGCTTTATAGACTCAAAATATTTCAGGTATTATAAAGCTGCTGTGAAAACTCAGTTTTATAAATGTTAACATAGCTGAATGGCTTTTATTATACAGTCACAGTAATGCTTATGAGCGCTAGAGTCAGCAGTCTGTGGTTATAGAGCCATTTAAAAAAAATATTTTATTTACAGAGAAAGATACAGTAAAGAATTTTGCTCCATGAACTCATTGACCTTAGAGTAACATCTTAAAAGCAAAGTTCAGAGTCCAAAAAGGAAACTGGACACCTGTTCACCAGAGACTGTTTTGTGTTGAGTAACCTGCTGGTGTGCTCCTTCTGCCCTAGCACCATCGTGGCACTCGTGTACAACGTGCTGAAGACACTGATGGAGATGAACGGCAAGCTCTTCGATGAGCTCACCAGCTCCTACAAAGCAGAAAGGCAAAGGTACTGACCCCTCTTCTAAATGTGTGCATGAGATGTGCCAGATGAAGAGGAGCAGACTTGCCCTGTGCTGGCTGAGGCTTCTGGACTAGAGTTGACTGTGGGAGGTTGCCCTGTGGCACCAGGTGCCTGTGGGCAGTGTGAAGGGAGTGGAGCCGTGGGGCCTCCGGGCCCTGTGGAGTTGGGAAGCACCTCTGTGGGATGGGAGCCCGGCAGCTGCTGCAAGGGGCTCTCAGCTGGGGAGCAGCTCGCCTGAAGCCTCCTCTCATCCTGCTGAGCCAGAGTGCTGCGCAGGGGAGAGCAGCTTGTCCTGGGCCAGCTCAAACCCCTGCTCAGCCGCCTCCTGCGAGCTCTGCTCTTCCTGCCCTGGCACTTGCTTCCTTGATTTGTTTGCCTGCAATAAAGAACCTCCTGAGCCTTGCACCCATCAGTCGATAAAGATGAAGCTGTGGTGGAACTTTCATGTGATACTTTCATGTATTCATCCTTGCCTCAAAGAACAGCTTTGGGGATGAGCAGCCTGAAGGATTACTGGATATTAATCAGTTGTTTTAGGCAGCTGCATCCATACATTGCTCTTAAAGCACATCTGAAATTGGTATTTCGCTCTTTTTTGCAGAGAGAAGAAGAAGGAATTGGAACGTGAAGAGCTGTGGAGAAAGCTAGAGGAGCTGAAGCTGAAGAAGGCCTTGGCAGAAAAACAGAACAGCACTCACAATGTGCTGAATGCACACAACTCAAGTGCCAAATAAATGCAATGACAACCTCTATGCGACAGATGTACTTTTTTCCTACCCTTTTGAAATATAGAAAAACTTGCAAAATAAACCTCATCAGTATAATAGGAACAGCCAACTTTTTCTCTGGCAAAATGTAAATGAAAAAAAAATTAAGTTCAGCAGTTAAGTGATGTCATTACTACAGCATATTGTAAATTTTTGTCTAATTATTGATATATTGTCACTTCCAGCGTTTCATAGAACTGAATTATCTTTAATGAGTGAAATAATTATGGGAGTGGTGAGAACTATGACTTGAATTTTGATTGTGTTGCACATAGGTGGTATAGTTTGCTCTGTACATTTTTTTCTTTGTTTTATACGTGCTTTTCACAGCGCTGCATACCTTGGTTAAGATTATAGAAGAGGCTTCTAGTTGTGCTGTATTTTCTCAAATAAAACTAAGGTACGTTACCAGTAACCTGAGACATTTGCTATGTGCCCCTCGCAACACTGAAAGGAACGTGGCTTGCCGGTGGTCTCAACTCCAGATTGAATTTAGATTTTCAAACAGCTCATGGTAGAGCGAAGCAAAGCATGGAAAGGGTGAGTTCCGAGGGTGGCCTGTGTGTCTCCTCCTGTCCGTCATGAGCCCAGCGGTGCCATTTGTCATGCACCAAGGCAGCCACCAAGGTGGCCGTGCGGCCACCTCCAGCAGGGCCTTGGACAGCCAGGGCTGTGTGGTAAGGCAGGAAGACTGTCCATAGGTAGTTCCTTGTTTTATTTAAAGAAAATGCAGTCTGCTCCTTGAAGGTGGAAAATTGATTATAGAAGTCTTGTCTGTTTTACTTGATCAAGTATTTTTCAAGTATTTTTCACATCTTTTATCAGAGTACCATTCCAATCTCTTTAAATTGCAGTTGTGTGGAAAACTTTTGTATTGAAAGACCTTTGGGGAATTGAGCAGCATTCAATAAAGTCTTTATGTTTGTATTTAGTGCTGTATATCACATTTTTGTGTTTATAAAGACCAAAAGAATTAGAATGACTCTTAAAAACAAAACCTTAGTTGTACCACACTTTTGTTTAGCTGAAAGCAATGAAAGCTGCAGGGCCCTGGGCTCTATGTTTTGGTGACCAAGGGTGGCAGGTTTTGCTGAGATCTGGTCCTCAACTTTTTTTTGGCCTATTGCTTGACTATTTTACTGACTTAACTCACGTAGCAGGGAGAAGTCTACATTACAGTGTTTGGGTTTTTTTCTTTACATTTAAAAAAAACAAACTGTTTCTATTATTACTTCAGTCTTTGTCTCTGAGGGGCTCCAGTTTCCTCTCTACTGCTGCCTGAAGAGGTTAAACTATAGAAGCTCTAAGATCCCTTTGTGAGAGGCAAGTGCTGATCCAGGAGTCACTTACCTTCAAAGCAGCAGTACTGGGTGTGGGGGGTGCCTGGGTAATCTGGATCCTACAGAGGAAGCCTCGGCTACTTCTGAGGCATTTTTTTCCCCTCACCACTGCCAGCATGGGCTCCAGGCCCTTCCTGTGCCCTGCACACTTCCCCTTGCACAAACCCCTTCCAGGGACATGCTTGGCACAGCAGAGGCTGAAGAATTTATCCAGTTTCCAGTCCAACCAGGGCCTCACACTTGCATAGCTTGGGCTGGTCCCAAGCTGCTGTGGGGTTGTTGCTACTCTTACATGTCACCTTCTGAGGAGGGTGTAACCAGCTCCCTAAAGTATCAGCCAAGGCCAATACCCTCCCCAAAGCTGGGTGTGGAAATACTTAAATGCTTTTCACGGTGCTTCCTGAAGCAAGACATTATTCTAGGGCTGTTAAGGGGCTAACCTGAGCTGAATTCAGCAAGAGCAGTTACAGCTGCCCTACAACACTAAGGAAAGAGCAGCCCTGCTGAAGTCAGGTTCTGCAACACTCACCTTGCTGAGGGTGAGACAAGTTATTGGCATTTGGAATTGGATTCAAAGTTGTTCAGATTTTTACAAATAGGAACATAACAATAAGTAGTAGGGGGAAAAAGACAAGAGTTTAAGAAGCTACTTCAAATAAATGGGGTAGTGCTCATTACTGGCATCCTACCTAAAAATAGTGCACATACAAGAAAGGTTTCCTGGCTGGAAACAGGTGGCCTGTGCGAGGCAGTAACATTTCCTCATAAAACAAAAGGTGGTGATAGATGAGAGGGAGTGACTGAAGGCAGCTGCTACATGAATTAGTTTAAAAAAAAAAAAAAAGAAAGAAAAGAAATAGTGTGGAGAAGAGCCCATCTTTACCTCACAGCACTCACCCTGCTAGAACTACAGTGCTCACATCTGAAGGTTTCCTGCCCTTCCAGGCCCAACACTCCGTTCAAGTGAGGGAAGAGGCACTGGGTCAACAAACCCCTCAACAGCCAACAGTCCCCAGGCAAGCACTGCTGCCCTGCACACGCTGCAGCCCTGAGCTGGGCCTCTCGCCTCAGAAAAGGACATGTAAGAAAGCAAAAAGAAAAAAAAAAGAAAAAAAAAAACAAAAAACAAAAACCCAACACCCTACACCACAGAGCAGTTAGCACACATTCACACTAGAAGAAAAAAAAATCACATTAATATGCCAGGCTGATGCATGACTGAAGGCCATTTTCAACTTACACAAATCAATCATTTAGCATCTAAGTTAGTTAGAAAATTAAACAAAAAACAGTAAAAACACACACTCCACACATGGGGAATGGCCTTTTTTTGTTGTTTTTTCACTTCAACTTTTTTACCTAATATTCCTGTCTGGATTATCTTCAGCTGAGGCTAAGAGCAGCAATCTTCAACAATGCACACAGTAACTTATTTTAGGTGTCTTTTAATACTAAACATCAATACATTTTTAAATCAAAACATAACAGGACTCCAGTGTATTTTAGCTCACACTTCAGAGGCAGGAGGCAAGACCATGTGGCTCTGCGAGCTGCTCCTTGCTGCAGCGAACCACCTTGAGGCCGCAGTGCATGAGAGACCTTAAATAAATGCTCACCTGCTCTGAGACGTGTTTGAATGCCAGCCAGTTTTAGAACTCAGCCACTACAGCACTGCCTTGCTGAACACTACTGAATTCTCTCTCCCTCATCCTCCATGAATTGAGGTAAAGGTATTAAATCTGAGTTTAAAAGGTGTGAGTTTGTTAGACTTGTCCTAGGGTTAGCTCCTTTCTGAAGTTCGAGTGTCAGTTTGCTAGGCTGGGGAGTGTTCTGCAGAGAATATACCTGGTTTACATCTTGAGTTGCTGACTGAAGTTTACTCCAGGTATGTTCTATTCCTTCTGCTATGAACACTTAAAAGGCAGTCTCAGCTTATGTGGTTCATTACTTGGCTTCTTCTCTTCAGATGTCTCTTGCGGATTTTGATCATCCACTTAACACTTAACTTAGCAAAGTCTGCTGCCTTAAACAGCGCCAAAAAGATACCACAAAGAAGAGCAATCGTGTTCCAAGGATTTGCTGTGATTATCTGCAAGAAATTAAAAACATTATTCCCTCTCATTCGATTCAGCCACACTCAAACCTGCTCAATAACAACAACTTCCACTCTTCCAACCGCAGTGTCCTGCAGCAGGTGCCACTGCCCTGTAGAGCTGTCGCCACGCAAACAGCTGCCTCCCTCCAGGATCTTCCCTGTTCCTTCAGCCAGGAAGAAAATACACTGGCTCCACAAGGTGTCTCTTCTAGCTGCTAAATTCTCTTGAATTATTTCAAGATAGTAAATTGTCTGAACCATGTCTAGAGATACAGGTATATCGCTCATTTTAACCTTAGGGATTAAGCTTCCTATAATATATCATTTCAAAATTCACAAAAAATCACCAGTAACATTAAAAGAGATCTTGGAGAAGCGCAAGCCCTCAGGTAAAAGTCACCCCTGTGCAGAAGCACTAGCCCGAGCGCTGCTGCTTCTCCACCTGACCCGCTCCAGGGACGGCCGCGGTGCGCACCCTGCTACGGGACCTGCCCGGGCTGCAGCATGCCTGAGAGGCACTCAACTTGGAGGGCGGGGGTTGTGCATTTTAATGCCAAATTCTGTCCAGATAATACACTAGCTGATCTCTTCTTACTGTTCTCATAAGTCTAAGTCTAGCTTTCTTGATTGTCAATTAAAATCATCAAATCCATTTACTGAAGCACACTTATCTAGGCAAAAAGCTGGGACTTGACCTAAAGCGGGATCTGCTGAAGGGCAGGGCACCCCGGCTTTCTCTTAGCTACGTGCGCATCCAGCTGCAGGAGGAAGGTGGAGTGTCACCAAGCAAACGAAAGGCTTTGAATGGCCCTGACCCCCAGTAGAAGATACAGAACTGGTTGTAAGGAGAGAGCTTGGACTAAAATTTTAGGAGCGACCTCCCTCTTCCTCTAGTTTCCACCTGGGGCGAGGGATAAGGCAGGTGCACATGCACCACATAGGTACGTGGTCAGGCAAAGGGTCGAGGAGGGACCAGTCAGTTACTCACATCTTGAACAGTCTGTATGAAGGGATCTTTCCATTCAAATACCACAAAAAACAGTTGGTCGCTTCTAGGTTTAGTTCCCTGGTCAATATAGGTAACCACGCTAGTCTGGAGAGAGGGGGAAAAAAGAGGAACATGCTACTTGCTTTGATTCTTAATCCAGCAGTTTTCTGCGCAGCAGCCACGGCCTGGAGGATGGTGGAAATAGCAGGTCTTACAGCACGGTGATCACTAAGGGAGTCCCAATTCAGCCTTCACCCTCCCTGAAACACTAGGCCCCAGGCATGGAAGTTCAGCATCCTCCAGCTGCTTCATGGTTTTCATCCTGCCCCTTTCCTATTTCTCATATAGTAAATACAGCCAGAGCAGCGCCACAAGCTCCCGGCGCCGCCCGTGCTCCGTCTGAGCGGCCCTTTCTGTGGCCACGTTCCCTTCGAGCTGCGGGCGGCCAGGCACGCGCATGGCTTGCTTGGTGGGAGCAGGCACGGGCACAACCGGGGTCCATTCCGACTTGCAGGAGCAGGAGGCACCAGCCCACAGCCCTCCTTGGCAGGTTAGTGACCAAGGAGCTTGCTGAGTGCATCTGCAGGTGAAACCTGAAATCACCATCATGCCTATTCCCATTCCCTGGCTCCTAGTCCATGTTTCCAGTCAAGAAAAGCTTGGCCTTTTTGAGTCTGAGTCAGACTTTTGTTTCCAGCCTCAGTCCATATTTTCTAATTCTAAACAGTGCAAGAAATTGAATTATTCTCTCTTTCTAAGGTTTCTCAACAGGTAAGAGTCCCAAACAAAAAGCAGACATCATCAGTGCTACAAAGGATACTCTGCTTATGTTCACCTCTTCACCCTAACATCAGCCCCTCTGGTAACCCAAACTACATTTCTTCTCAACTCCTAGCCACTTTTAAAGACCATTACTTTGGAAATCACATCTTGGAACTAAAGGTAGTCACAGGCTGGATCTTCCGGCTTCTCTATCAGGATGTGTTTTTCTGAGATACGTCTCTAAGATATTAATGCTTTCACAAAACCTGTCCAGGTTAAGGAGGAACACAAGTAACCATACAGCCAGGTCAAATGCTGAAACTGCTCAGCGACAACTGGTATGAGAAAGCACTGAAACAAAAGCCACTTTATAGATATTATACAAATCAGAGGACCTTTCTCCCTTTCTCCAACTCCTGCTGCCATTTGTTCCAAGAAATGGTTCTGTCAGCCATCTATCATCCAAAAACACCAACTTTTTGGCAGCAACTACTTTAAAATTACCTGACAGTGCCCCAAAATACTCTTCCCAAGTTTCATTTCTTACCTCTTGTTTGAATTCAACAGTCTCGCTACCATCTTTTTCTTTGGTTTTCACCAGGGACATCTTCACCCAAGTTCGAAATCCTCCAGAAAACTTCCAGCTGGAGTATGAGCTTTCACAGTCCTTCATGAATTCTGCTTTCTCTGGACTAAAGAAAAAAAATCATCATTTTACTGAGCGCTGCACGTTGCACAATGTCAGACTCAGGGACATTTGAAATGCATTCAAAATTCTGTTTAAATTTCAACTTTTAAAACATACTACATTTAAAACATTTACTGGCAACACTGATGTTCTGCTGAAGGTTAGCACTCGCACTCCTGCTCCCAGCTGCAGAAGACTAATGTGGCTCTGCACTGTTTCCCAGCTCTGCATCCCCACAGGGATCCCTCTACTTTGTAGGGGAACTTTCTGCTCAGGACTCGTCCTCTCAAAGATGTAGGAATGTGGCCAGGAGCCCAGAAAACCACCTGCCCCAAGGTCAGGACAATGAGGGAAAGTGGGAGGTGAAGCAGTAGCTTCTCCAGTCACTGACAGGAGTTTGTTTTCACAGAATTGGGGAAAAAAACAAACAAACAAAAAAAACTCCACCCAACTTTGTAGATAGAAAGGACCATCATTGCTCTAGGAGGTAGAAGTAGTAGGAGACAGGATTTAAAAGAAACCTCGGTGTCCTGTTATCAACACCCTGTTCATTAGGTCTGAGCTAACTCTCATTTCCCTAGGCTAGCAAGTTCACATCTGCTCCCCAGGCCCTTGTGCAGAGCATGAAGTGTTTGACTGCCTTGCTCCAGTGGTCACATACTCAGAAAATAAATACTAGGGAGCTGCAAAGCTCGAGCCCTTTAACTGCATCAGCTGTAGGACACAACCTTGCTCTGCACAGAGCTAACAGTATTAGTCCTTCACCATCCTCCTTCATGATGCCCAATTTTGCCAATTCTGTGTATTTAGTTGAGCTAAGGGAGACTAAAAAAAAAAAACTAGCCAGGATCATCCACCTCTTTCCTTCCCTGTTTTAGGTCTGGAGACAGGAAGATGGGCCTGTTCTGAGACCCTGACTGCCCAGCACTTCTTTTGTGCTTCACAGAAGTGAGAACTTCAGGTAACAGGTTTATGCTGACAAATACCCTCTTAGTTTCTGTTGGAGGGCTGATGTTGGGATCAATTAGAACTGTGGCTAATGTGACCTGTGATAGTTACTGAAGGCAACAGAAACAGCCTAGACCAGGGCAGGCTGCCTTACCCCCTCTCTGGGTGCACACAAACCAGTTTCAAAGCAGACATGGCTGACAGGCTTTGCGATTTACATTCCTAGGATCTTAGGAATAACACACCTTTGATGTGAGGCATCCATCTGTCCTGAATGTCCTCACACCAATCTGCAATCACAGCTGTTTGTGGGTTCACAAGAGTAGGATTGGTTTGTGCCCTTTCTTAATATTGTGACCTTGAGCAATTTTGGGCTTCCCATACCCACCTGGCAGGTGCAGCTCTATGACACAGCACACCTGGTCCCCATCTTACCTCTAGCAACTGCATAGGGCACTCTGAATAGACCCCCCCCTGACAAGGTGTTTCCTCAGAGCTGCTCTGTACTGTGCTTTTAGCCACCTGCTTGCTGTCTCCATAAAACAAGTTGGTCCTTGTAGCTGCTTTCTAGTAAGGTTTCATTTGAAACCAAGGGGTGAACACAGTGATGAGTCACTAAAGCACCGGGGGGTGATTTTCACTAGAGGGAGATTTCAGGTTTGGAGAGATGTGTCAGGGTAGGCTGGTCCTCTGAGACAAGGAGGCAGAACCAGGTTTTTGACTCAGCCAGGATAAATCCATCTTTGCAGACAAAGGAAAAAGTTCTTTGTCCATATGACAGAGTAAGAACACAGCTAGTGCTGTTGGGAGCCTAGAACAGTTTGGTCTTTCAAGAGAAGGATGTAAAGAAAAGCCAAACTGAAAACAAGGTGCTGTCTGAAGAAGGGACCAATCAGGAAGATTTGCCCTGTATCACCTCTTGGTAGATCTGTGCTTTTCACTCTTTAGCTTTCAGAGATAGGGCTCTTTTTCCCCTCCTACACACCAGGGTCATCTCTACAGAGCAGTAGCCTTCCACTGGCTGCTCCATATGGCGGCACCTGCTCAGACCTAGCAGGTGAGCAAGCACATACTTGTAAGAAGCAAAACTCAAAGCCAACGGTCTCAAATCAGGGCTTCAAGCTCGGTAGAACTGTGTGGTGCAGACAGAAAGGGGAAGTACTTCTGGAAAGAAAAAATAATACACTTATCTCCATACCCAGGCAGATTATATCCTAAAGCATTTTAGCTGTTTGGGAATACCTTGATCTATTTGCAACACTAGTACTTGGGTCAGCCCAAGAGGATGGCAGCACATCCCTCTAAGAGCCCCGCAGAAGCGGCACCAGAACAACTCCCTGCCTGGCTGCTCTCTGCCCCAGCAGGCAGTGACACAGTGGGTGCAACAGGGCCTCCTGCAACACGTGGCTGCAGCAGGAGCTGGCGGCAGAGAGGCAGCGCAGGGTGCATTGCTGCACAAGGAACACGTGTCACTGGCACCCCTGGACCAGCCACGGGCCCAAGGCATGCCTCAACACAGCATGGCAGGCTGGAAAAGCTTTCCAAACCAACATGAAAAATCCAGGAAGCCACAAAATGAATCTTAACATTACAGCCACAGCTTCCATGGCAGGCAGACAGCAACAGCACACTTGGCCTTCAACTACAATGGCAGTCTTGAAAAAGAGCGCTTCATTTCTTTGGAGAAGAGGTTGTGGAGTGGTGATCTGAGGAGGCACCTCTCAGCTGCCTGTATTCACCCCAAAGACAGGCAGACATCCCACAAATGCTACACACTTAAGCTCTTCTACCTACAACCCTTTTGAAATCTTACACTTGCTTTTGGTGTACTGTAAAATTCCTGGTTTCTCCCAAAATATTAATACTACCTGAATATCACACAAAACAATAATGAAATTCTCACTTCACAGCAGAGGAAGGAGAAGTATGGGCGACACTGCCTCGGCCAGGGGCAAACCCCACAGCCGGGGGTCTCCCCAGGCAGCAGGCTTGGATGGTGAGTGGCGCTGCCCTGTGCACCGTGACCAGCCTCGGGCCTCAATCAGCCCCTGCACAAACGTGGGGCTGCCCGACCTCCGCCCGGACAGGCATCAGCTCCATGGTATCTCCTCTGAGCCCACGGCCCGCACAGGATTTTATGTGCTGAGCTGACAGTAGTTTTGACAGTAACACGTTCAGAGGATTTTTTTTTCTTAAACCCATGTATTACACTAATAACAGCTGAGAAAAGAACTTGTATTTTTAGCTTCACTTCAGGGTTTCATTATTTCCTTCCCTGCAATTAATATGGCAGAGGCAGCAGCTGCCACCGTCTTCAAAGGGAAAAACAAAAGGCAGTGGCAGCCTCACAGTGATGCTCAGGCCACCAACAGCACGTGGCCTCGCAACGCAAGCGGGCAAGAGCCCAACTAGAGAGCAGGGCCCACTCCATGCAGTCTGATGATGCAAGCTTAGCTTTAGAGCTGCACTCAACTCAACCTCGAAAACGAACCGTGACAGAAACAAGTGCACCTTGCCTAGGTCCTCAACATTTAGCTACACCTCAATAAAAATTCGTAAAGTTGGCAAACGTCTGTAATTGTATCTGATGAGTTTTATCCTATCTCTTGCCATCTTTACAAGGCAATGAAAAGATGACAATTACTTTATATGAGCTGGCAGATGCAGAGTTGGTAATATGCTCTCAGAACCAGTAAGTGAGAGACTTCATCACGAAAATTAGATACTATGGTAGCCCATAAACGGAGGCTTAGAGCTTGTTCAGAAGGACAAAATTTACATTGTCAACACACTACAGTTTCCAAAGATATTTTAGTCCTGACTTCCCATCAACTAAATTTGCAATCAGCTGACCAGTCAGAAGGAAGTCGTTGCTATTTTCTCTTCTGCTGGAAGTGGATAGAACAAAAGCATTTCACATAACATGAGATTTCACCGGTACTTCATGGTTAGGAGAAAACTTAAATTTTCAACCTGTCCCCAAAATGTCCAGCTCATGTCCCGGGACACTAGGACAGCAATACACACTACCAAGCAAGATAAATTAGCCAATTCACACTCAGCTTTCACTTTCCCAGCTTCAGCTCCGGTGCCTTCCGACACTGTGACGGGTCAGCTCTTTAGGAACGAGGTGACATTTCCCCTCCTCCTCCCTCATCAGTTCTGCCGTTTAGCCTGTTGGCTGGGCAAAGCCAGAGACAGGAGGCTGGGGCCAGGTTTCTCCCTTGAGGCTCACACATGTTCACAGCAGTGAGATTCACCCACCCTGGCCTGATCCCTCAACCTTCAAGCTAGGCCCAGCATGATCACAGCGCAGCCTCTGAGAACGGCTGGTACAATGAAAGCTCTAGTGTTGTTTCTCTCCACCTCCCTCACACCTTTTCATCCTGCACAGGCCCTTTATTCCCTATCGCTTTGCATTCTGATTCAAATTAAAAGTTTCTGTTAGACTTCACTGTCACTAATGGATCTTGTCCAGCGTTTTAATCTGGATCTGAATTTGAATTGAAACTAAACACAGAAATAAATAGCTAAGTGTGGAGTTTATTCATACAAGCCTGGAAAAGGAGTGAGATTTTAAAGAAGGATCAAGACACAGTTAACCTTGTTCCCACTAAAATTAGTAGAAGGCCAATTAGTCACTCCAGCAGCACCAGCATTAAACCAATAAGCAGTACTTTTGAAAGCATCATCCACAGAATTACATCATTCTGCAGCATCTTACATAAAACCAGTAACACAAAAAATATGCTTAATCTTTCACTGGTCACAATTAACTCAACTGAAGATCTGATCTCTATTATAATTAAAAAAGAAACACACAACCAACCAACACCCCCAGAACCTCTAGTGTTTTCTGTGTATTTCATGATCACACTGGCTGGAGTCCACTTGCTCATCACCCATGGACAGCACCCTTTTTAAACTTAGAGATTAAAGCCACGAATGACTGAAGCATGACTGAAGGGCTGTTTTTGTCACTGAAAATGTCCTCAGTCCATTTTTTAAAAAGTGAGTTTAGCAACTAGAAACCGTAAGAGGTGTAAGTGTATCAAACTATTCCAAACATGTCCAAACTTGACGGGAATTATCATAAAGCCTCTGGAATTTCCATTTAAATAACCTTGCTTTCATTATTGCTGTTGTGATAGCAAGTTCAATGAAATTATGGACTTCTCCCTTTATTTCTGTGCATACCTGTTGATGAACTCTTGGAAGGAAGAAAACAGAAGGTAGTCAATTGCACTAAAGTCTTGGTCTGTTCCATTCAAATGAAACTGCAAAAACACCAGCTCTTTTTTCTTCACATCACGAGGGCCTTGAACAACCAAAGCATATTTCTGTAAGCAGACACACAGTGAGAATAAGAGAGGAATCCTCATTTCCTGTTCATGATTTTGCCATCTGTCACAAATGTCCTATAGAAATCTAATACACACAGAGATTTTCCAGACCTATATTAAGTACCATCTATTAAAATATCTAACAAGAATGCCCAGGCACACTTAAAGTCCTACTTTTAGTGCAAAAATAAGGACTTTAAATAAAGACTTTATTTCCCCCTAAGAAATCTGCTTTAGTTCTATCACAGTCATTTGGCTTCTTGTGAGGAATTAACAGCTCTTCAACCTGCATTCTACAGAAGGAAAATCAAAACTGTTCTGAGCATTAATGCCTAAAAACTTTCAGCTCTCAGTATGAAGTTACTTTGGAGTCTGATGTGGAGAACATAGGGTTCTATAAGATGCAAGCTCTTAAAATGTGCACAAAAAGAAACAGTGGCCGAAACAAAATACCAGACTTGCACCTAGAATCTTAGTTTTAAATAAACAAAATGAGCTACTTCCCAGAAAAAAAAAATGGTGACCGGATGAAAAGCAAAACACAAAGGGGAAAAAAAGTGGGCCAAACAAGTAAACAGTGTATTTCTTAGTGTTTAGTTTACTTAAAAACAATATGAGCAACAACTTTAGATGACCAAGTACCGTATCTCATACTATATTTTCTAAACACTTATCCATTCAGAAGCTAGATTTGCCGCATTTTAAGGGCAATTTAAGGCAGATTGCATGCACCCATGTTTTGTCTTATCTTATATTCTGTGTCTTGATGTAATGAAATGCTTGGTGTCCAAATAAATTTCTCCAAATGTGACAAAAATAGTATTCCCTTTCCGGCAAACACACAAAAACACAGAAGATAGATATCCTCATTCAATGAAGTAACTGCTATTGCTTTCAATCAAAGCTAGTTTTACTATATCAAGCAGATTGCTTGCTAGTTCATTTAGGAGAGTAAAGATGTAAAAGTCACACTGTCAGAAATGAGACTTTTTTTTTTTTTTTCAGGGTTTTATGCTACACACATCCACATAACAGCTGATCATCCATAACACATATACACACTTACATTACATTTCTGAAAACAAAGAAACAAAATGAATAATAATAATAACTAAAAAAAAAGAAGCACTGGAGTTTTTGCAGAACTTGGTCTGTATTTTTACTATTTTTCAAATTACAAACAAACAAAAAAACACAGACTAAGTTTTGTTCTGTTACTATTACCATGGTTTGGTTAGTAAAAGGGTCTGTGTAGTTGATTCTCTGAGTGGTGCACTCAATGTCTCCTGGCTGACCGGGATTTATCAGAGGCGGAATGTGGTCATAGTAATGATGTTTGCAGCTAAGCAGCCGAGCCTTGCCTGGGTAAAAGGCAATACCTGTTTGGGATGAAAAAAGTGGAAGACAGCTGATTTCTTTCCCAAGAACATGGATTTGCATTTTAGGATTTAATCCCACAGGATGCTGTGCTATTCTGCCAAGATTCAGCAAAGAATTCAGCTAAACCACGTGCTTTCGTGTTATGCAAGAGCAGGAGAGCAACGTCAGCCACATCAGAACAGTAGTCCTGCAGAAAACCTGCCTTCATGCCCTGCTAACATGATTCAAGGTTCACAGGAGTTACTAAATTGCACCAGCCCTCCTCAAAATCAGGCCCTCTTGCCCCAGGTGAGAAGAATGCCTAAGTCTGGAGACCATGTCAGTCAAGTGTGGCATGAAGTGCTTCAGTGTGTGCATGTTTTCAAATACTCTCTTCTAACATGTCATCATTTCAGACAATCAGAAATAATGCATGTGCTAGCTGATCTAATGAAACTGAAAGATGCTCTTGTATCTTTTATTCACCAAATATGTCATGATAAAAAAATCAAAGCCATCAAACAATTGCAAATATTTACCTCCCTTATTGCTTATACTATCAGGTGAGCAGGCCCCTTTTTCACCTGTATGGAAATTCATCTACTTGTATATACCATAAATCATGGACTGTAGATCAAGAGCATCCATTAAAAAAAAAGGCTGTACCGTATTTTTCTCATCTTCTAGAAGGCTAGTAAAAAAAAAAAAATCCCAACCTAATCCTTTCATGCCACATTTAAAATTGGAAGCAAACTCATTTGAAGATAATCTAGATCAATTACTGAAAAGTAACTATAATCTGAGTTAGGATTCAGTACCTTTCACAACAGAAATAACTTGTCTGCCAAAACGGAAGATGTCAAAATAGTCAGAATATGTTAAATCTACAAACACTTTATCCCCTGCTCAGTGCTCCAACCTTGCAACTTGGAGTCCCATCACTTCAACAGCAGAAAGCAGTAAAGGTCTACTCTACGTTCTCTGATGCAGCAGGAGCCCTTGCCAATACTTTCAGATTTATAGTCACATTGCACTGTTTCTTTAAATGGCATTTTCCCCCTCTCGCTGTATGAAAAGCTCACGTGAAAGCACAGGGAAAGGCTGCCCTTACAGTCAGATCCAAGAACATGCTTACAGAGCTGAGTCTAACTGACCATACAGAAAAACAACAACAGCAAGCTGTCATCAGCATGAAACACCTTTCGGCAACAACTGCTGCAGGGAGGTATTTGTAAAAATGCCCTGACATTTCAAACAACAGTGTTATTTTGACATTGGAAACTGACGTAAAAGTAGCTTCCAATGCTGCTTGCACTGGATTTGCTACCGCAGCTCTGTTTATGAATGGTTACGGGATAATTAAAATAATAATGGAAGTCACTACTCAAAAATGCTTTTGTGGAGTAAACCCTCCTACAAAGTGGAGCACAGTGCTCTGCTGCTGCTCTGCATTTTTATGCCAACACTCCTCTTCCCAGTCACATCATGCTGTCATTGCCTGTTGATGTAATAGCAAGTTGTAAACAACGCAGAACGGAAGCAGAAAGAAGCACTGTGATCTTTTTGTGGTTGTTTGATAAATCCACCTCCTTTATTGTCAGCAGTACCTGATTTTACCCTGCAGGGCTGAGGTCCTGGTACTGATCCTGTGTGATACGCTGCTTGATGAAACACCTGTGGGAGTATTTCTGTAATGAATGACCTTCTTACCTCCAAAAAAGGGCAAAATCTTGAGTCTGCAAAAACCTATCTACTAAACATTGTACAAGATTCCACAGCTCCTGTCATTGATTTACTGGCCAGAAAAATCAGTGACCAACTGGCCAAAAGCTTGCCCAGAAGCCTGTCCTGTATTGTTAACAATCCATGCAACACCCATAGATTAAACAAGACTAAATGGAAAATCTGCATGAAAATATTATATGCACAGTGGGCTCTGGAGAATTAGTATAAAAATTGTTCCATATAAAACAATCCAGGATAAATGTGAACAGTAACTGGAGATACTTTGTCCATTACTAGTCTTACCGGGTGCATCATATAAGGACACTTCCTTGTAAGAGACAGACATCACTGGGTGCTTGAGCTTCTCCCTGAAGTCAGCGATGGTTTGGTAGACAAGGAACACAGCTACAGCCATAAGCAGCAGATAAATGAACAGGAGAATTACTGAAAAAACATTCTTTAGGCAGGTCTTGCTGAAACGCAAATAGGGGGCACTGGGACCCAGTTCACTGTCTGGAATCAAATAGAGTATGAATTAGGACTTTAAAATATAGACTTTTGGGCTGAATTTACACAATATTTATTTAAGATCAACCTGAAAGAAGAGTAAATCGCCAGCTCAGTTTGATTAATAAAACACAATTACTACTGTTTTTGATGAGCGGTCAGACAGCCACTTCCTTGTCAAGCATGAGGCACAATCATGAAAAGACCATGCCTCTTTCTCACATGTTGTATTTGGCACTCTGCTTAAGGACAAGAAAGGCAGAAAGCGAAGGTTTTTTTCAAGAAGGTCAGTTCAGAAATGAAGTTCAAAGTTCATGGAAAGAAAGTCTGCCGATGGTCAATCTTTCCTCTTGGAGAGAAAGGAGGAAAAAAAAAAAAAAAAAAAAAAAGGCGTCTTACTTCTCCTCCTCTTCCCAGTCTGAATTGTTTCTGACCACATCTAGCATATAAATCAGCAGAAAGATTTGATACTCTTACACATCTACCTGCAGTGCATCTCCCCTATGGCAGATCTGACTAGGTCCTTGTTACTCTCAGTTTTGAAGTCCGAATTCTAACTCCTTGTGCTTGTTACAGAATTTTCACAAAAGAAGGACTCTTCCAACTGCATCTAGAAAAAGACAAACCTGGTTCTCTCAAACTCTGCCTTTCTTCAAAGCCTATTCTCTGAAGATTTTCACACTAGTCTCTCTTGTAAATGCACAGCCACACAGACAAGTGCTTCCCTTTGCCCCTTGCTTTCTCTACTTTCTTGGGTAACATTTGTGAGCAAAAAGGTCAGGCATTCTTGAGTACCACATGTCACAGTTTGACTGTGAGCAATATATAGCTGAATACACAAAATAAACAGTAAAAAACAACATATAAAAGGAGATAAGTAGGCACATTTTAAGTTGACTTTTCTGTGAGGTGTAATTTAATGAGTCAGGCTCTCTGAGGCAATGCCACATTCTGCTTTTCAACTGTAATAGTATGTTTTGCTGTTTATTCCTTACCACAGCAAGCACTAGCCTTTTAATAGCTCCTGTAAAGAACATACCCTCTCATAAAGGTCTATGGTCACACACGTGTTCCCAAGCTCACTGTCAGGAGATGGTAGTCAAGGGATTTAGGATATCAGTATGCACAAAATTACAATTCTACTTAAAATATGTTGAACAGCTGCAAAATCTCTGGGGATACCCGTTTCAGATTGGTATGATCTAATGCCTAAACCTGAGCTGTAACAAAACCATTTGACACTGTGTTCCCCACCCTGCCAAAAAGTGGGACTGAATCGTCTATCTAGAATCTGCTCAAGAGCGCATCTGTTCCGTATTGCATCTTGCTCATCTGGCACGTGCTTGCTTATAATCCACTGCCATCAACACTGCAATTGAGGTTGGAGGTGACCAACATGAAAAAAAAAAAAAAAAAGTATAAAGCTATCTCAGAATCTCTTTTAGCTAGCACAGTTCACAGCAAAGGAGGGTTCTCATTTCAATCCCTGGAAAAAATATTTAACTTTCCATTTGTATTTATACACACTAAGCTATTTAGTGTCTCACTTGCTGTCAGAAGTGCAATTAAATAAACAAAAACAAAAGACACCGCACACAGAAAGAGCTTATCAGGTTTATCAGTCAATGATAAACTGATAAACTTTTCTGGCTCACTAGCTCTCACCTGGTAAAATAACAGAGTTGGTATCTTCATGATCTTCCATCTCTCCTTCTCCCTCATCTGCTGGGTGTTCAGATACTTGCTCCACATCTTCACTCAGCTGCATAGTTAAAACAGTGGCTCAATTTCCAAACTTGCAATTGCTGCAATTTCTACAGCACTAATGAAAAAGGCCAGAACCAACCAGAGGTACAAAAACATGCCCCCATCCCATAAGCACCCAAACTCTGTTCTACCTGCTCACAACATAAAAGCCACATTTATGTAAAAATTATGTAACTTGCATGCTGCAAAAAGAGAAAGACAGCACACTAAATATAACCTACTTCTTTTCTGTTGCTTCAACAGTAACATCACCTTTTCTTTCAAGATCAAAGCTACCTTTTTCTTGGCAGCTTCAGCCCACTTTAAATCCCCAGTTAGGGCAATGCCCCTGAAATAGGCAGGAAGATGGTGCTGTCACTCAAGAACACATTTTTGAGCATAAACAAACCATAACACAAGCAAAGTATTAGCACTTCCTAATAAAGAGGTGCATAAAGGGTAAGCTACATTTTGGCAGGTATTAAGGCAATAATTCAAATGTACTCTTAAACCATATATGCAGATGGGTCATTACAAGACAACACACAAATGACTACATTTCTGGTACTTATTGGTGCTCCCCATACACATTACTATATATTAGTGGTTATGCAACTAATTAGTCTTCCAGTGTTTTTAAACCAGCAACAGTGACCAGATGTTTTCTTGTTTTGCTATTCAGAGCTCAGGGCCCAAACTGCCAAGACACTTCTGTCAAAGTCTGAAGCTTGTCACATCAGATGGGCATCACAAGGGAGCATGAAGCATGAGAAAACTTAAAAGGAAAAAAAAAAAGTGCCTCCCATATATATTCCAAGTTTCCTCCAGGTCAGAACACGACATACAAGTTGTGTTCTGACGTGGAGGAAGTTAGAGCACAAGTTACAGCATGGGCTTACAGCACATCAGTGCTGCCTAGTTAACTGCTCAGGGTATCACTTGATTAGGTGTGGGAGGACAGTACTGCTGCAAACGTGGGTACAGTTAAGGCTGCAGCTGCACTGAACACACTTTGCACCTCCAGCATACTCCGCAGTAATGTGCACATATCTGTAATGAAGGGCTTTTCTTTGATCCATCTTTAAGTATTGAAATCATCATTATTATACCATTAGCAGATCAGCGTTTGCACTTCATAGGAAGGAGTGCACTTGTTTCGCACACTGAAAGACTGAGGTAAAGGCTCCATCACCTCCTGCCATAGCTTTATATTATTTCCATCAGGCAATGCAAGCTGAAGCAGTTATCCAGCTGTTTTTTAATGTTCTGCACATAAATAAAGCACAATTTCCATGGTGCGAGACACAGGCTAAACAGGTTATAACATACTAAAATGGGCTCATTTGCAGAAGACTTTTTCAGATTAAAGATATTCATTTCATTTCAATAAAATAGACTGAATTTAAGAATCTCTGCTCCTTTTTGCAGTATCACATCAAGTCTAGTTGTTTACTTAACCCAAAATAAGCCGTTCTGACACAGAAAGAGTATTCATGGAACCTTATATTCTGGTTTAGCTAAACCAGCTTTAAAGCCAGAAGAAGTTACACTCATGCAAATCCCTTATGCCAGAATTGATCCCAAAAATATGACATACGTTACAAAGTCATTGCAGTTTCCTGACCGACTCTCCTCTCTGTTCTCCTGGTACAGACACCTCATCAACTGAGGTGACACAGCGGGTAAGTGAACGCTGTTCCTGAGAGGAAGAAGATCCCACTACAAGTTTAAATGAGAACACAATACGCAACATGCATTATTTCCCTCTCTAGAGGATGTATAGCAACACCTATATGTAGGAATAGAGTCAGAAAAGTCAGAAGATGCAGCCCTGCAGCATTCTTCAGAAGGAAAATACCCAGTATATGACTATGTCTTATTTTTCATACTGAATCTATAAGCTTTTCGCACTTAAAACCAGCAAAAAGTCAAAAGCACTGGGTGCTGCACAGAGTACACTGAGCAGGCGCGCAAGACCACCCCAAGGCTGCTAGTTTCACTGCAATTCCAAACACTTGATTCTAGTTTCTCCAGGCTCCACTGAGTGCCCAAGTCGAGGCAAGCGAGGAGAGTGGGAGCAGCTGTACACTAAGTGCAATCACCCCCACCAGACAGCCTCTCCTACTGGCTGCACTGGCCAAATCGGGGAAGCCAAGCACTAAGGTAAAAGCACCAGCTTGCAGGGCAGATAAGGGAGCAACAGGAGGCTGAGAGATAGGATAGGATGTCAAGAACAGGAAGAGGATGAAGCCGCTGCACACAGCCGAGCCAAGCGGCTGCAGGAGCCTCCTCGTGGCCCAGCAGCTCCTTTTCAGTTGGGTGCCGATGGGAAGAGGCAGCCCTGGGCAAGCAGGAGCACAGGGAAGGAAATTCCAGGCATTTCAGCATCCCACCTGGGCAGAGGCATCAGAGCTTGCCCCAGGCAACAGAGAAGAGATGGAAACAGCACTGCTGCACTCGCACACTGTCAAGACAGGCTCCGCAGTGCTTGGGACACCCTGAAGCGCACGGAACAGTGCCAGAGTGGCTGGCACACATAGGAGAAACACATCGTGCATCACCTGGTCCTTACTGTGAGCATCACTGCAACTTCATTAACTCTCTCAGGTCCTTCTCCTGCACATAAGCTCTTGCATGAGTTAGTGCCACCCTGCTAGTCAGTGCACCTCACGAGCAAAGGGAGTTTGCCCACACAGGTCACTTCCCTCCAGCATGGGCCAACACAAGAAGCAGAGCTAAACCTAAATGGACGGGGCTGAACTGCACTGGAACGGACTAAGGAGGCCCCCAACCCCGTCATACGCGGCCACACCGGCGACCCCGAAGAGGCGCAGGGGGCTCCGCAGCGCGGGGCTGCACACCGGCACGAGGGCGGCCGCCGCGGCCGGGCGATGCGGAGCCCCGCGGGCGGCAGGCTCCGGGGCAGGGGCGCTCCCGGCGCCCGCTGCTATGAGCGCCCCCGGCACGGGACTCGCCAGGCGCTGCGCTCCGCTCGCACGGCTGAAGCGCTGCGGGCGCCCTGGTGAAGGCGGCGTAGGAAGGGGCGCCCGTGCGGAGCGCTGCGGCTTCCCGGCCCCGCGGCTGCCTGTGCCCCGCGCACGGCCCTACCTCCCGGTAAGTTGCGGGCACCTCTTGTCTTCTCATGGCACCGGCTGCGGAGGCGGGGCGCGCCGGGGCAGCGGGAGCCGAGCCGAGCCGAGCCGAGCCGGGCCG
>VWPW01021469.1:423328-536435 GCA_013389825.1 Crypturellus undulatus
CTCCTTCCTGCCCGGGCGCCGCTGCCGCTGCGGCGCGGGGGCTGCCGGGAGGGGTAGTGCGGCGCGAGCCGCTCTAACGGCCGCGGGCGACCGTTGGCCATTGGCGGCTGCGCGCCGAGCCGCGGGGCCGGTAGGCCCGCGCCTTCGTGTGACGGGAACAGCGGGCTCCGCCGAGCCGCCGCGGCGGGAGACGGAGCCTTGGAAAGGCACCGCATGCCGCAAGGCTTAAAGCAAAACCAAGCATTTTGCGGCAGTTTAGGCTTCCAAAGCTTGCTCAGCAGTTTCTGAGGAGCTCTCCTGCTCTAAACAGCATGAAGTTTTCTCTTGTAGACCTTTCATGTCACACAAAGAGGCTTTGTATGAGCAGCTGTCAACTAGATTGGAAGGCAATTTTAAAAGGCATTGACACACACAGCATTACTTTTCCTCTTTTCTTTTTTTTCAGCACTGGGGTCCATAACACCAAAACAGGCTCCCGCCCTGGCAGCGAGACAAACCTCTGCAGGGCCGTGCCTGGCGTCCACCCGTGCTGTGGAGCGGCGGCAGCAGCGGGGCGCCCTGCGAGGGTAGAAGCTGATAATGCCACGCAAGAACTGACTCACGGCCCGGCCGCAAATGCCTTCACAGCTTTTTCTTCGCTGGCATGCATATAATTGGTAAACATTTCATAAGCAAGAAAAAGCACACAAAACATTTCTTGCATTGAGACACGGCGTTGTGGTATAGTTTGTTGCTCAGTAGGTGGTTCTCCTATGCCTAACAACCACACGTATTAATAACCCAGATCTGAAATACTGTGACCACACTCCAAATATATAGTATCTCCTTTTAGAAATACAATATTTCAGCTCTTGTTATTTATTTTGCATGTGGCTGTGGCTCAAAGGCAGACTAACTCCCATATCAGCAACACTTGGGACATGCTGGCAAGTACTCTGCAGCGGTTGCCCTTCCTCGGAGAGGCACTAAATGAATAATTGTTTCAGAACAAGAGGTAAACGTACGGCGTGCCTTGGGCCAAACGGACAGCGCAACCGCCCGCCGCGTGACTCTGCGCGGCCGGCCGCGCAAGCGCTGCAGCACTGCTGTCCCGCGCTCCCGCCAGCGCTGCCAGGCCGAGGCGGACGCCTGAGCTACAGCAGGGGCTGTAGGGAGCGCTGCTCCGCTCTGCTGCGGGGCTGCTGCCGCCCCGCGCGCTCCTGCAGCCTGTGCACTCCCTGCGCCATGGCGGCAGCACGGCGGCTGCTGCTGCTGCTGCTGTGCGCGGCGCTGAGCGCGGCGCGGCGGGAGCGCGAGCCACCCGTGCGCCTTTTCACCGAGCCCGAGCTCGCCAGATACGGCGGGCAGCAGGTGGGGGTGCCGTGCGCGCAGGCAGCGCAGGACGGGGAGGAAGAGGAGAACGGTGGCGGTGGTGGCCGTGGTGTTAGTGCAGCCAGGGGTGACCTGCTGCCTGGGGACTTGTGGGGCGCACTCAGTGCTGCCGCGCAGCGCGGGTAGACCTGCAGCCCGTGCTGCTGCGGCCTGCTGCACAACACACCACCGACTGCCGGCCTGAAACCGGCAGGGCCCAGAGCAACTTGCCCTCAATAGCTTTAGTGCATTAAATCACGTATGCTAGATTTTTGTTTTGTTTTGCCTTTTTCCCACCCCTACAAGATTATAGAATTAATAAAGGAATTTTGGCTCCGAAGTTTTCAGTTTTCCCTGCTGCCCAAGTCTCAGCTAAATTCCTGGCTCAAAATGATAACATTTGGCATGGATATACGGTATTTTCTCCTGTGCTGGCCCAACTTGCCAGGGTAGCCTCAAGAGACTTAAAAGAAACCAGTCATCATCTTACTGACTAAAACTACGCCTTACCAGCAGAAGACAAAGCAGAAGCACAGGCTTATTAAGTACAACTGCTGTCAGCCCATCAGATTTGTGTTAATCTCTTATCCCCTTACCCAAATGAAGACTGCTGCTTGCCAAAATCTTTTTATCTCAGCAATATCAATCTGCGCCAAGAATAAAAAGATGCAGCTAATCGGCTCCAAGCAAACAAGCCGCATGAGGTGACTTGCAAGACAGAAGTGACGTCGAGGTTAAACAGAGCCTCCCACTCCATGTGCTTAGCTCCACAGAAAGCCTCTGGAACAGTTTAAAGTACAAGCAAGAGAGATACTGTGTGTTGGTCTGCATGTGTCTATGGAAACAGGAGACATCTTTCCAACATAAGCAGAGCTTTAACCGACATCTGCTATACTGCTTACTATCCAAACAACAAAACATTTCAGTATGGAAAGCAATATAGAAATGTCATGTAGTGTATTGCCCAGATACCCATAGATGTCATTTTTACCATGCAGCTGATTATGGGGTCAGATAAGACACCTTATCTGTTATTTATAGTGCATTTGATTGTAAGCTCATGAAATACATAGCAAGAAATTTTATTCTCTTTGCAGTGTGTGGAGTGCTTATGGATTTCACAGCCAAAAGCAGGGGTTTATTTTTTCAATTATACTTAAGTGCTAAGTCCTACAGCCTTCTTTCTTTTCAGGAAGGAGAGCCCATTTACCTGGCAGTGAAGGGAGTAGTATTTGATGTTACTTCTGGAAAAGGTGAGTTTCTTTGTCACTCTGTGGTGAACTTTGTTTTCATGATGCTGTCCAGTCATTTTCTAATATCATCAAACTCCTACAAATCTGAAGTTCAACTGAAACAAAAATTGTACCTTATTTATTTTTTTAATCTCGATGGATGCAGGTGGGGAGCCTTACATAACATTTTCTCTTTTGAAGTTTTCTTATTTCATGAGACTTTATGTCTCATCATTTACACAACAACCATTTATTCCTGTAGTTGCTGTCTGTGCCTCGGCTAGGAAACAAAGATGTTTTAATTTTAACTCCTGTTGCATTCAATTTACAGTTCTAATACAGAAAAGACAGTAATACTTTTAATTATGTTAACCAGTTGAGGTAAGTAGTCTCTAAACTGTATCTTGGGTTTTGACTGAAAATATATTGTAATAGTTAACAGCAAAGAGAACACACTTGCTGTAAAATATTTGGAGGACCAACACATATAGGTATATTCACCTCAAGCTCATAATAGGCAACCCAATGCTCTACTGCTTTGTTTGCATGACATGTTGACAAATCCTAAATTACACAAAGTTTGGCACTGCAAACTCTGCAGTATCTGAACCTCCTACGGGAATCTAAAGCATCATTCCCTAACAGATTTTAGGAGTTTAGTACAGGAGTTTAGGAGTTTAACAGCTGCACTGGACAGCCCTGCAATCCCTTTTTAAGCACTGGTGCATACTATCAAAATACAGGAGCAACTCAAAATCCATTTTAGGGAAGAAAAAATCGTAGACTTGAGTTGTTGCTTTTGGCTCACTGAGAAGTGAATTGCGCGAAAAATAGCAGCTGAGTCTGCCCTTTACAACATCAGAGTATCGCTGTTTGTTTGTTTTTCCTCTAACAGAGTTTTATGGAAAAGGAGCCCCATATAATGCCTTGGCTGGAAAAGACTCAACACGAGGGGTTGCAAAGATGTCTCTGGATCCAAAGGATCTTACTCATGACATAGTAAGAAATTGGCTTATTGACTTAATTCCATTTTGCAAAGTTGTATTCTTTTGCTGTATGTTCTGCTTGTCAATACATACTAAAAGCTAGGAGAGATGATTAATGGTTTTATTCAACTAATTTGTATTATATTAAGTAGATTTACATTTTTAGTCTAATTTGAAAACAAAATGAATTAATATTCTTTAAATATACAAACTGATTATGTGTTTACTGCTCATGAATGCTGAAGTCTTAAAAGACTTGGAAATGGAAAGCTTTAATCTGCGGAACAAGTACAACTTCCATAAGTAAGTGTGTTAAGGGAAAACCTGCTGTTTAAAATGATGCTTCCAAGAGAGTAAATCACTCTTCTTTTTAATTGGTTTAGCTTATGAGCAGGCAGTGGACACTAGCTGTGACAGTGAGTTAGTTGTTGTTCGTTTGTCATGTCACTTGCTGCATGAACTAAGTTTGTTTCACCTGAACTTATTAAAGTTTTGTCAAAGATGAATTTGAATGGGAAGAATAAAACTATATCCTCAACTTTGTTAACTGTTAACTTTGTTAATTATGCTCTGCAAATTAAACCCCAAAGCTGACCTTAAGGTTTAGACCAATCAACAACAATATGTAAATATATGTATTTTCATTTCTTTGACCCATATTTCATTCAGACAGGACTCACAGAAGAGGAACTGAAGTCCCTGGACGATACCTTCAATAACGTTTACAAGGCCAAATACCCAATTGTCGGCTATACGTCTCGCAGAATCCTGAATGAGGACGGCAGCCCCAATCTAGACTTTAAACCTGAAGATCAGCCCCATTTCATCATTACAGATGAGTTTTGATGACCATTTTCATATCTAGAGAATATCCACAGGGTCAGAAAAGAATGATTACTGGATTGTTTCCTGGAAGGAAGAACATATTACGTGAACTATTCATTTACACATTTATATATTTACTGAAGAGAAAGCGAATTGCTGATAGCTAATTGTTGGAATGAATTCTAGAAAATGGGGAATAAAACAGATCTTTGTTAGTGGTACATGATTGTGCTTTTTGCTCTGAACTGTTGGTATAATTTCTTATGGAAGTTCTTACTGCTTATATTTCTCTGTCTAGAAACATACAACTTAAAATCACATTCTTTAAAAGAGAAGGAAGTTTCCAACAGTTGAAACATCATTGGTCTCTGTGTAAATCCCTAGTTGTTTTCCATTCCTTTGAAAACTTAATATTCTATTTGGACCAGCTAACAGCAACTTTCTATGCTGTAGTTTCTGTGATTATAGGTACTCACATATATAAATAGGCGTAAAGGAATCTTAGCATTTAAAAGGTATTGTACAATTTAATGTTTGACAGGTTTGAGAATAGTGGAAATAAAAACAGTCAGTCTCTTAAAATGTAGTTACAGTAGAATATCTTGCAAAGTCTACGGCTACAAAACAAGCAAAATATATCTGTTCTCCCTTGATAAATACTGTGACATTTTCAGTACAGTAAGACTCTTATTATATTAGTTTTAAATAAATTACACTTTTTTTTGAATTATCAAAGCTGTCAACTATATTAGATTACGATGATTTCCTTTTAGCTTCCTCTACTCTTTCTCTGACAGAAAAGAAGGAAATGATAACCCACTGTTTTCCGCATAGTCCTATAGTACAAATTTATTACACTTATTTAGAATCCTGTGGATATTTTTAACATCTTCACATTGACAATTTCAGGCTTTTGTTTTTAATTTCATATTTTCTTTGTTATAGTCTGGTTTCATCATTGCCCTTGCAGTGAGATGTGCATTCAAATATTCTTCTTTTTAACTTAATATAAAACTGCAGATTCTGTAGGATGAAAAAAGTCCTCTCTATCAGATTTCTCTGGCAGTATTTCAGCAATCAGAGGACAGTAAAAGTTTGTTCTATATAAATTGCTGCTCGTCACTGACATACACTAACTGGAGTAGAATGTAAACTGTCATGTATGTGGCTTTATTTGTCACCGTGACAGGCTTCACCCGAGATCAGCATATCCATCAGCATTTAAAAATGCTATACATGGAAATTTTGTAGTTGGACTGTATCACATAGAGGGGCTTAGTATTATACTGCCTCCCTTCTTTTCCTGTTCATGCTCTGACGCTCACCTCTGCTGACTCCAGAGGAGATAAGGCATCTTCTATTTAGACTAACTTCCAGGTGCATTGCAGGGAAGAAACCTGCTGTTGCAACGGTGTTACTTCAGTGGAGATAAAAAAACACTTTTGTTAGGAGATCCATGCAAATTCCGCCTGCCCGCACATGTGCTGTGAAGGGAGGGAGATGCCTAAGTCCTTTCAGTCTGTCACCAATGAGAAGAATGTCATAATTGAATGCATTTCAGAATGCAAAATGTTCCCTTTTTGTTTTTATTTCAGCTTGAGAACTGAAATACTTCTGTTTAGTCACTCGGTAGAACAGTGTTATGATAATAAGGTTTTCAGTGGCCTCCACAAGGAAAATATCCTTAACATGGATACTGTACTACAATTCACCATCATTAGCTGTTGTTACTGATAATGTCTTCACTGACTACTGTTTTAATGAATTCAGAGTACCACAATATTTCTTTTAGTGTTAATATAATGACATTGTTTTATTTCTGAGGTTGTTACTTGTTGACACTGTTACACTTGTTTTGCTTAAAAGCAATACTGTCTGTACTCGCTGTTTTGTTCAGCCAGTTGCATTTTCATGACCTTTGTATCATGCCAGTGAGACAGCTGCCTTCACTATCTATAAATTGCACTCAAAACAATTGAACTGTGCAGAGCCCTAATACCCCTCTCCCAATATCCTACAGTTTCTTTGGAGAATGATTAATTTCTTTTTAATTTACTTGAAGCTTCCTGCTGACATTGCAAATGTCACTGTTTTTGCTGTGCTGCTTCTAATCCATGTCTCATTAATTTAATCTAAGAGTTTGTGTGATCAGAGGTTTTAATGAATTGCTGTGCCAAGAAGGAACTTAGGTTAACAGCAGTTTACTCTCTAGAAAGTGGAGAAATATCAGATGGGTTCACTGAGGAGATGCATAATATAAATTTTCCACTTTACACTTTTTCCAATAGTCCCTTTTTGTCTCACTGAGAGGAATAATCCTATAAGCAACCAAATTTCAGCAAAAGGGTTCCACTGACCCTCAAAATACACATGAAACATAGATCTCTTTTTTGTTTGTTTTTGCAGTTGTAGAAACTACCATTAAATGAAATCAGACTAAGAACATGTACACTGTGTTAGTAACATTATTTTTCACTGTAATCAAAACAAGACCACTAGCCAGAAAGGTATTTAAAAGACTGCAGGAACTTTGAATTTTATTTATAAACCCAAAGGCTGACACTTTCCAAGAAGACTGGATTTGGGATTAGGCATAAAATAAAGTTTTGCTTTTCTTAATAAGTGCAATATGCATACGGACACCCTGCTTTCTGTATCCCTTTGCTAAAATACACAGGTTTCATCAATTTAAGTGAACTAATTTCTGTATCAGTTTTCTTAGGCAGAGCAGGTTTTATCTTTGAAAACTGCTGCCTAGGCTCCATCAACAATGTTTGTGGTCTGACAGAATCAGCTGTCCATAGGGAGTACTGCAGGAATCAACGCTAGACCACAGCTCAGACCACACTTATCAGACCTGCCAGACTTTTACATTTCAGTAAAAATTAAAAGAGGTTGCTTGTCTGCTTAACTACAGTGCTTTGAGGTGGTGGGAACTCCAACACAGTTTGTAAATCATGACCTTTTAACTTCTGTTGCAAAACCACTACCAGATTATGTATTCAATGAATAATAGTTTGGAAAGACCTTCAATCACTACAGTTTGTTCCTTGCAACCCTGCCAAGAGCAGGCAGAACTCACTTGATGGTGTAGGAGAAAAACAAGAAGAAAACGGTTTAGCTGACTTTTACAGACATGTTCTGTCACTTTTATAGGTCCTGAATATAGGTATCTGAAGGACGTGCAATGTAGTTTGCATCTGCTCAAGAGAAAATGGAAGAGATGTGAAGAGTTCTGCGTTAGAAAGTCCAACACTGATTTTTGAGCTGATCTGGTTAAACTGAAGAAAAGAAACACGCAAAAACTAGTGGAAAAGGAAAGCTGCCTTTCAGCTGCGCATCAGTAGGATGTGCTGAGTCACACTGATTGGGATCTGCACACCTCCAGACCAACACTGCCCTTTCTCAGCCGTATCTCACACTCTCGATTTTACATAAGTGGTGACAATCAGACACTCTGTTATCCACCATCTACTGTGTTTTTGTTTAAATAGTCTTCTGTTTATTCGGGAAGAAACATATAAGCCAGGCAACTTATATGGTGCATCCAATCACCAGAAGTAATACTCATGGAAAAGCAAAATTCACATGAACCTATAACCTGAAAGATACTTAACCTTAGACGGGCTATTACCTATAGAATGAATATTTTCAAAAAGTCAGTCCTGCCCTCCAAATGCTCTGGTTAACACACATACAAAAAATCATAACAACTTTTGTATTTCTAATAATAACTTTACTCAGGGCTCTGCATTTGAAAGCTGATTTAGAAAGCTACAGACATTGCCTGACTTATTTTAAAGAAAAATTAGTTCTTTATTAAAAGGTGATTTTTTTTCAATTTCTACTAAACCAATGTCTCAAAGAACCAAGTATATGATAGGTGGGCATCATTGCTAGAAGTACTCGTATAGCACAGGCATGATTTTGATCTTGTGACAAAAATAGAGACAAAAAAAAAAAAAAACTAACCACAAAACATAACAGGTGGAAAATGAGAATGTATCTTAGTGTGCTGTTGGGGCAATTTTTACCTTTGAGGCATATCTGGAAGAGCAATAGGGGCCGTCTGATAACAAACACTGCTTCCTATTTTCGTTTCTGTCAAAGTGAGTCAATGTTAACAATCTTAACTTGCACCCATACTCGTTTGTCGATCTTCACAGAATTATTTCTGTTTTGGCCTTGCTCTTCCTGTTCAGTGGAAGGTGTGAGTCCTAATTTAGTTGTTTACAAAACTCAGGCTCAGATCTTCTTGGCTTGCATTATCTGTTGACAAGAAATCCACAATAACAGACAGAAAATGAGATTAACGTTCTGTGAAAAACAGACAGTGTGCACCTGGATAAACTGCAGAGTTCACAAAACAGAGCCACGGGAAGTACTCTCAAATAAACAATTCCTGCTGCCATTTCCCTTATGTTATTTGTAGCTGCTGCACTCAGAAATTCTGCACTGCTCATAATGTTGCAGATTGCCACGTTCTGCGGAACACTTTGACATGAGGTTTGTCCCTCTGGGAAGTGAAAAAAATAGTGGAATCTGGGTACAAGGCACCCATGAGGTAAGACACCCAGGAAAAGCAAACTCCAGCATAAATTGCCCTCCACAGAAAAGAAACCTCTCTCAAGAGCAGAAGAAACCATGTCCCAAGTCCTCATTTTATTTTCCATTCTATTTTCTCTGAATGTTATGTCATATTGCGGAATGGTAGCAGCCAAAGTAAAAACGTGGATGCCATGTTAGCTGTGTGAAAATTCTGCTCCTTGACCTACCTACTTTGGCTGCAGAGGTTAAAACAGCACAGATACTAAACCAAACTAAAACTAAACCAAAATACGTAAACTGAATCCAGGCAGGCCTAAGCTTGCAGAAATGTCTGAATGCAGAGCTTAACTTGAAGGTTTGCAGCCTTGTTTTGTAAGCACTTTATTAAACCAACAAATAAGACTTGTGAGAAATAGCTGTTCTAGCCGGTAAAAGTCAGTTTTTGTTGATGTTGTTGGCATTTGGGCGAACAGAACTAGAAGATGATTAAAATGGAAACTTCCCTGTATCTAGTTCTCTTACACTTCTTCTCAGAGATACTAAGTTCAGATGTTTTGGATATACAGAGTCTAGTTTCCAAGCCATTTGCCCAGAGGCAAACTTTCTAGATCAAACTGATAAGTGTACCTACCTTCATTTTACACTGCAGTGCTGTGTTTGTAATAATCACAGATAAAGGCTAAGTAACACAAGCTTGCTAATTACATTTAATCCTTTATTATTTTCAATGATAGAGTCAAGTTCTTACAAACATAGTCTCATTTAAAAAAATAAATAAAATCCATGAAAAATCCATGAAAAGCAAAGCACTGATTCTAAACTACAGCTGCGCACCTCTCATTTGCATGTACTTCATTATGATAAAAATGTTAAATCAAGGGATTATATGATTAAATTGAGATAATACTGTTAGATAGCATACGTGTGTGTACTATATTATGTCGGAGGTGTCAATAATGCTACTGACTTTTTCCTCATTTATTGTACAAGCATGCTCTGTATTTTCAAATAATTCTGCAGTATTTTAAAGAATGAACTATTTTAAAGTATTTGTAATGTACATTTGTGTTATACAGAGAAAAAAGTACATGTACATCCGAGCTATTCAACATATACAGATCTAGCAACTTGGCAATAGCAGCCATGTTATAGTCTCTCTAACCTGTTCCATATATTTCCTAAGCTAAAGTTGAACAGGTCAGAAACAAGGCCCTTCAGTTTTAATTTTTGACTGTTAATGAAATGAACAGTAGTAGGCAGAAATGAAATGACGGGGAGCCTTAAAAGGACATTTGAAAAACTCTCATTACTGCCCTGTAAAGGATCAGCCTGTGAACTTCAGTAAGCTCTGAAGAGCTTTAAAAACATGTAGGGATGCATTAGGAGTATGTGCTGAGCCTCTGTGATTCTACATATTTAATACTGTATGTGTTCCTAAATTCCTCCTCTTGCCTGTAGTAAACACTGCCCTCCTACTTCTGTGAATGGTCTCCTTTGAGGTCAGCATATCTTGGAGCTGGAGGGAAACAGGCTGTTGGAAGGACTGTATGCAAAGCAGCAGCATAGCAGAGGAATACAACAACCTGAGGCAGGGAGGAGGAAGGTGAGTGAAATTCTACTTATGGCAAACAGTAGGCAATTATAAATAACTGCAAGAGAGTACAGTTTTAGAAGTGGTGAAACCTACTGATGATGCATTCAGAGAAAAGGTTGAACTTGAGAACGGAAGAGTGTGACATCCTCCTTGGATACAGTTCTGGGAAAATCATCATGAATTAAACAGTTCGTGACTGCTGGCTCCTTGCTTGACATCCTCAGTCTTATTTTCCAAAAATACTGAATGCATTTGGCTTTGATACCTTGCAGGTGCCTGGATTCAAAGAAAATCTCACGGGGGCTGTTCAGTCTCTAAGCTAGGGATTTTTCTCATTTCAGCATTGAAGTCAGCCATTCTAGTTTACAAAGGAAGGCTGGAGTTTTGCTGCTGAGGAGCTGACCAGGGACATGGAGATGAAGGTGTCATACAATTCCCAGCTCCACTATGACCTTGCAGTCCTTATAGCTATGTCTCCTGGCTGGTGAATAAGCCAATGCTGCCCTTAACTTCCCTTTGTCCATCTTGCCTTTTGGGACTGTCAGCTGCTTGAAGGAAGCAATGTCAGCTGAACATTAGAGCTGGTGGCGTCCCAAGTGTGGCTGTAACATAGAGACTGCTACTTACTGAATCCATCACTCGCACTTGCTCCTCAAAAGGGGCATCACTTTGTGGTGCTTCATCTTTCAGCTAAAGCGAATATATTTTACTCACCTTCATCTACATCTGTCATCAGCAGGAGTTTGCCTGTGTGTCCGTTGGTCAGCTGTTTGTTTAAACACTGCTGAGAGCACCGATGACCTTCCAACAGCCTTTCTGGCTCAGCCACTTAAGGACATTTGATAAAAGGTGCTTCACAACATCATCAAGAAGTTTAATCACACATTCAAAATGTGCAAAGTGGAGGGCCAGCTGGAACAGAAAGGTAAACATTTCATCCAACAGGCTTAGCTGTTGTATTTTAAAATAGACTCGAGAATTTCAAATAAAATGGTCTCTGACCCCAAAACAGCTGTTAGTGGCCATTGCAGATTAAAGTGCATAAACCTGAACTTCCTTAAGTATTTAATGGAACTTTTCAGCCTGGAAAAAAAGTTAACATTTAACCAAACTGTACATGAATAATTATATTAGTTGTATTTGCTACACAAAGGAATAAATATTTACAAGAACATTTAATACATAGGGAAACAGTCACAGGCTCTTATTCCAGAAGTGTGTAGCTCACCTTACTGCAATCCCTGTCAGAGACGATGAGTGTGATTTCCTCACAGTTTCATGAAAACACAATCAGAAAGCAATCTAGGTTGCCTCATAGATGGGTCTGGTTTGTGCTGCCCTCAAAAAAATCTCTCCCGTTCCACTACACGGTTTGGTTTAACAACACAAACAAATTATGGGTCATCCTTGCTTCATAATTGAGCATACTAATAGATAAATGATCCCACTGAATAATTTTCTTTACTTCTTTTCTACTTCTGATTGCACAGACAATTCATAGTCACATACCTCTAACAACTGCATCAATTACTTATATAAATACTTCAAAAATTCTCCTACAAAAATATATTTTTAATGTAACCTAACTGAAAACAAAGAGAGCAGCCAGCACTCTGTGATTAGGCTGAGCTGCTGCAAAGCACTTCTTGATCTACAGATAGGGTTTGAAGAGCCAAATTCTGCAAAATATTTATATAAAAGCATTGCACTCCATAACTTCCTCTAACTGGACTGTCCGTTCATTTATATCTTTTTCCATCAACTCATTTAGACTGACTCATTCCACCTAAAAATAGTTTGGATTTACTTTATCTTTTTATATTCAGAATAACAGCACAAAATGGATCATGCCTAAGGGCCGTTATCTAAGAAAACCTACTTTGTTATTTCAACTCACTCCTTTTGGTGTCTGAAAACCACTGAACCACATATTAAATTGGTATAAATTTACATGCCCACATATGTAAAGCTAGTTACGTGCAATTCTCTCAGCTGAGAATCTGACCCCCACTTTCTTTAGCTGTAAGGATTACTTCAGGCCACAGAGAATGTTTTGTCTCTCTATATATCTTTCCAGAAATTGAGCGTACCTGCAGTGCTGTTAATGGACTCATCCCAGATTTACGTTGGTGTTTCAATTCTATCCAATTTCATTCCAAATTTGCTTGAGTTCTAATTTTACCATGTGCTGTTCAAGTTTACACCTCTGGAGCTAAAGGAAGAATTCTGCAAACAGCAAGTTCTTAGCCTGTCTGGAACAAATCGTAAGGAAGAAATATAAGCAAATGTAGTTTACTACGCTGTGCCCTGCAACATGGTCTTTTTGGAGAAGAAAAAAACAAAGAAGGGATTAGAGGAGCTTCAGAGGAGTAAGTGGGAATATAGCTGTGTGCTGGAGAGGGTTGGCATGAACCTGAAAGGTCAGGCTCACCCCTTGCACACACTTTTAGTGAGCACAAAGCTCAAAACTGTTTTGAAGGATGTCAGGAAAGGACAGCACAGGTATAATTTGCCTGTCACTTACCTACTTCAGACACAGATTTGTGCTTCAAACTGTAAATAATTAATATCTCCACTTTTCAAACAGTACATTACAAATTGTCCTTCTGGCTTACAGGAATCATCCAATGTGCATCATCACTGTGTTTTTTCAAGAAAGTCTGTAGAGAGCAGCTCTCTGAGCTGGCAATGCTGGTTCTTTAAAGCTGTGCGCGAGTGTCTCTCTGGGAGCTTTGTTTCAGTTCTAGCATTTAATATTCATGAAAATCATCATTAACCAGCTGTCTGATCGGTCTTAGCATCCTGCCAGACAAAGTCAAAAGTTTATTCCTACCTTGCAAGTCTATATTTTCCACATTACAGGCTCCTCCAGCCTTCAATTCTATGTATATACCAACAGGATGAAGCAAATAGCAGAAGAACAGCCAGGAAAATTATACATATATATATATAAAAAGAGGGTGTTCAGCACTGCTAGTTAGTCAATAACATGCTTAAGCAATTAAATTAATCTGATCAGTTAATTATTCATTCTGGACCATACACCAAGGCTCTGGTAAAGCTCACAATTCAGATGTGCCCATCAATAATAAAATGTGATGGTGGAAAAGGAGAGGGGGAAAATACTGGCTTTTAAGGAACATGTAGTAAACTATGCCATCTTAAAATTATTCATAGCCGATTGCATATCTGTCAAAATAATATAGAAATACTAGGAGTACTAAATAATTTCAATGTCATTGAGAAGAAATATTCATGCTAAAAGCAAAGTCTGTAATTACATTACGATTCTAATGCACATGTTTTTTCATCAAGAATGTCAGAAGAAGCAAATGACGATGAACGCCCTGGACAAGTTGGTTACACAACAGGCGGTACGATGCGACGCAATGCAAGGGATGCTGCGGTTCTGCTTCTCCTGCGAGTGGAACAAAATGTACAGTAGGACCCAGCCGGCTGATGTGGAGCAAGCAGAAAAACGGAGGGGAATCGAGAAAAGGAAAGGGCGGCTACAAGGGGGAGGGAGTGAGCAAGGGAACAAGGAGAATGAGAACAGAGAAGACCCTCCAAAACTAAATGGAGAGAGGTCAAGACCATTTTGCTGATGGCAGATACCTCAGAGCACAAGAAGTGCGCAGCCAGGCTGATTATGTGGTTGGTTCCTTCTTATGTCAGACTAGTGCAGTGGGAAAAGACAACTTCACATTTTAAAGATAGAAATGTTACAGATGTGGTTATATTTTATATTGTTCCAAGCGCTTAGAAGAAGTGTATGTCGCATTATATTCCTTTGGAGAGAAATACAAATTCTGGCAGCATCACATTAGGAGATAGCTAGAGAACTGTGCTCATGAAAGGCCACGTGAAGTATGGAGAGGTTAGAAAAGAGGATGGCCTGGAATACAGTACAAATGTTACATGATAATAAAGCAAAGCTCAACATAAATTGTATTTGCCAGCAGCTAGGTTTTCCTGCACCTCTAGGGGGAGGAAAGGGTTCTTATTTTCCTTAAGCATGACCAGTACGAGGTTTAGTCAGGCAGTATGGCTTTATGATCATGTGCCATAGGTATCATATTTTCCCCCCACAAGTGTGCACCCATTTGACCTTAAAAGCTCCCAAGTCTCTATTGGGATGTTTCTGATCTAACTGTAGCCACAAGCTACAGTTAATATTGTTTATTTCCTATAATTTATCAAATCAGGTTTTACCCTCAAGGAAATTTCATTTAAGCACTGCTCCTACACACACTTGATTCAAAACAGCTCAAGGAAGTAGAAACAAGAGAGCAAAATATGCAATAATAGGTAACAGACTTAGAGAGAAAACTTGAGAGCTTAATTTCCAGAGAGTAAGCTATTTCTGTACAAGCAGAAATCACCTACAGGCAATTGTGCTTGTTTTTAGCAGCCTATTAACTTTGGTATTTATGAAAATATGAAGCTGCTCCTTTAGCAACAACCATAGCAAACACTTCTTAAGGCAGTTATGGGGTATGGGTGTGTGTCTCTAGAAAGCTTCTTTTGAAGTAATACAGAAAATTAAATTTACTTCATATTGTAAATACACTGTCAAGGCAGTTAAAAGAGCAATCAAGATTTGCCTCACATTTCAATCTGCATTTCCCAGGAATTCCCCACTAGGAAACCTTTGTAAATTTAGTCACAAATTTAATTTAGAAAGAGTTCCTTTTTCCAAGCACTTTTCTTCCCTTGCCTTCTCCTAGATGGATGCGTTCACAACAGTTCCTCTAGTTTGCTTTGTTTCTACGCAACCTGAAGTCACAAACCAATTTCCAAGTGGTGCCACAACAAGGGAAACGAAGCATTCCCGCTGAGCAGTGTTTCAGGAACCGGTCCCTCCCTCAACCACTGCAAGTTCTTACGTTATCAGCTTTGGTGGCCTCTACAGTGCTAAGGAAACTACACATTTCATATTACTTACATCAAGCTCCAGAAAAGCCCTCTCATTATGAACATACTTAGAAATCCAACTTTTCTCCATAATTTTTGAATTAGACAGAAATTTCATTAGGGCTGAAAATACAACTTCAGAACTCCGTCCTGCCCTCATCGACATACATTATTACCTCTCTCCCTTCACATGGCCCTTTGCAAACACTTAGCAAGTGTGCGCTGCAGCGAATTCCACAAGACCTGGCACAAATATTGTTGCACAATATGGTAAAAGCTAATTAATAATGAATGTTGAAGCCATCACTAAATCTAATTGTTGAAAGCGATAAAAAGAAACCATAATTTGTCGTGATGCTTAGTTCTGGTTTGGTAGGAGGAAAAATCCCAAAAAGTCAACCCCAAATTTCTTTTCCACTTGCATGTTAATTTGTCTTTTTTCCTGCTACGGTCAGGGAAACAGCAGTTCATTTTAATTCCATTTTGTACACAAAGATATATCACTTAATTCCAATAGCCCCCTAAATATATAGGATATCAAATGCTGGGCAAACATTGAGGTCAAAAGTTATATGATTTGTATCATATACACTAAGAGACATAGAAAAAATCCATCAAAGTTCTTGAAGACATCAAGCTCTTTATAAGTTGAAAATCCTCACAGAACTAATTATCTAAGTTGTTTTTAACTTAAATAATTAAAAAATGTAATATTAATATAAAGAGACATACTATCCCAAGATACACAGACGAAACTCTTCTGAAAAAAGCATGAGGACTTGAAGAACAAGAGAACAATCTAGCCATCATGCTCCCCTGAAACTTAAAGAGATCTCTGACAAATTCTTTCCAAGCCCCAAATTCCTGTATTATCCTAGATAAATCACTAACTTTAATTTCTCAGCACTCAGGTCCTTCTGAAACCATCACCTCTGGCTTCACTCTATTCTTCCCTACATTGTAGTACACTGGGAAGCCACAAACGTGCTATGAAGTATTATAAAACTTTTTCATACTACACTAATAAAAGTCAGAGATCTTAACCTCAAAAGGACTTTCAAAACATTTTCCTGCATTCATTATTTTTTCTCATCACTTAATGCACAGACAAGCAATAGCTGAAAATGTGGGTGAGGAGAGATCTTAATTGCCTAAGCAATAAGGCTGAGCAAAACAAGACCGAGCTTGTACTTTCGACTCACATGAGGAAAAAAAAAGTTCACCAAACATTTATTTTTCCAGAACATCATGTCATGAGAAATTCTGAATGTGTCTCTCAAATCTGCTTCAGAATCCAGAAATGAATAGAAGTTGCAGATTTTTCTGATAAAGGCAAGTCTGGTTCTTGTCTAGCTAAAGTTACTGCCAACATCAACTGACTTGAATCAGGAATCATGGGGAGAAAAAAGAAAATGTATCTGGGGCATTTCACTATCCAGCCTAACACAGTATCTGCTTACATATTGTAATGATAGAAAACAGCTCTGCTGATTTTACCTTATTCTCTCAAACAATATTCAGTTATTGTCAGCAGATTATTTAATATAGTTCTGCTGGGCTCTGGAAAAGGATGGAGCTTATGAGAAATCATTTTGTGACTTAAGAAAAATGTAATTCTCAGCTGCAAGTCTTACTTATATCTTGTACTTACAGCCTAGCATGCTGGGAGCTGGCAATACCAGGAATTGTGTCATACCATTTCCATCAGCTAGGCACTCCTGAACAGCTGGTCTTTTCACAGGTATCATTTATTTTCTGTAGGTTTTTCCCTCTCTGAAAGGCCACTCTTGCTTCATGTAAACAGACCAAGAGAGACATCCAGTGGCTGCCACATTTAAGTGTTTTTTTTAACAACTTCAGAGACCAACTCAGTGATGATATATTCAGTGATGATATATTCTATTTTCTTCTTTACATAAAAAAACACAAAAACACAAACTTCTAGAAATACAGAATCGGCTCAAAAAAAAATTCCAGGGGCTGAAATGCTACTAGCATCTCTGTTGTATATTTTTCTTGCAGCCTACAGGCCTTCCCACTGCACTCTGTAGGTCTGATGCATAGTTCTCCTTTTTATTTTTTCTCTAAAGTTTAACTTTATTATTTTACATACATGAATTGGTAACTTCCAGGGAACTGTAATCTTGTAGTAAAATGTAGTTAAATTCAGTGGTTTGATTTTTGTGTAGGAGTATGGAGAAAAGATTATTAAATTAATCAGCAGAATATAAGCAATAAGCAATATTCAGCAATATATAAAAATATTAATTTGGAAAAAATGTATCTGTAAAATGCTACTTTGTCACTGATATATGTTAAATAATTATTTTTTAAGGGCTTGGCACCTTATAATCTTCAAAGATTGGCACCTTATAATCTTCAAAGATATGTATGAAAAGTTCCAGTGAAAGAGTAAGGAATGGGTTAAGGAATTCTTCTAATTTAAGGAAAATTTGAAAACAGGCAGTTACTGGCATTTCTTACCACCTATGTCAGTAAATCCCCAACACACAAGCCAAATAATATATCAAGCTGCAACAGAGTTATTTCCAACATGAAAAAAACCCAAACAAATAAACAAGCAAACAAAAACCTAGAAGGCCTTGTACTATGGCCTATGCTAAAACATTTCCCTCAACTGCACATTTCCTTGCAAAGTTTTTTAAGGAAAAAGAGAAGCAGGCAATGTTCACCACACATTTTTTGTTGTTGCTTGGTAAAAGCTGTTTGGTATAGTTTTTGTATCAATATTAATTCTGTGCTTTAATTTTGTGAATTAAAGATATATTTTTTGACTACCAGTTGTCCACTGGACTTGATTTCAACCACTAACACCATTTGCATCTGCTTTATGAAAGTCTATGAACCAGTATATTTATGGAATTCTTCTGCATGTAACCTTTGTGAAACTGTGTTTGAATGTGAGATAATACTTTTCTATTATGATTTAAATCATTTTTGATATTGGTGTAAAGCCAGAGAGCATTCACTGAAGCAAGAGTTATATCAATAGAAAACCAAAGCTGAAATCAGAATATTAAGTTCTGAAAATTAAGTGCAGTCTCCTTACTCTTAAGCTTTAGACAGTGTTCTGGTTCTTTAAATATCAAAATATTGTTTTTCTTCTTCTGTTTTCAAAGGAAAAGATGGAAAATGGAGTATTAATAGATATGCCACAGATCTATTTTCATTTTGAAATCCTTTTTTTTTTTTTAAGGAGGAGCACCTTGGACTAAACATAAGGCAGAGCTGTTGAGTTTACCTAACCTTAGGGAGGTTACACAGTCCTACTCAGCAGTGCCCAACTAAGAATTTGGAACACCTGATTTAGGAGTGTATATTCTCCCTACTGCCTATGTGAGGGTTATTTGGTGTCAATATCTTGTCATCTATGCGTACAGATCATGGCTCATCTGAGATGCACACCTTCATCTCAAACCTCATTAGCAGCAGAAGGTCAGATGTCAGCAAGCATCCTGCCTTGACAAGACGGGGAAGGGATGTTTACTTGAAGTAATGTTTTTAACTAAACAGGATCTTACACATGCTGGACCACACATGAGTTGAAGTCTAAGGAACACTTCAGCGTCTTAGGAACCTGTAGGATGCTGGAAAGCCATGTTATACACAAAGCAAGTCATTGAAGCAAACAGCAACTCAGCACTGACTTAGAGCTCTCACTTAGTACAGGCACAGAAGAATGTGGGTTTTCTTACAAAACACAGAACTTGCGTTCCTATTTCCTCCACAGCAGAAACTCTTCACGGATGCAGTAGCAGCAATAGTTCACAAGACACTTAGCCCATCTATCAGACATCTGTCATTCTTCGCTCCCCAGTCTTTGAGCAGGGTTAAATTAATTGTTCAGTTCTCTCATGCAAATGACCTAAGCTGAGGATTTGTCTATCTGCCAAGTCTTGAACAGTGGTCTCAGAGGCCAGAGAGACAAAAGCACTTGTGCTTCAAAGCACTTGCAGGCAAAAATCCCAAGCTTTTTGTCCATTCACAACAGACAGCCAAATGGTCAACGTAGTCAGACATTAGCAGACAAAAAATCTGGCATCCATTTTAAGGTCTAGTCTATGGTATGCCAGAATACCAGTATAGTAATGTCTTCTTAGATAACAATTTGGTGATGAAATGCAAGGTCACTACATATGCCAAGCCTGGCTCTTGCACTCATGTAAAGGTCATGCAATTCAGCAGGATATTCAGAATATTGATGCTGGGCTTAGTCTTCCACGAGGGAATTTTGCCTACAGAATAATAGGTAGATTTTAAGTTGCCATAAGTGATGGCAACTGAATTCCTAGTGACCTCCCCTGATGGCCACAGGACAATCAATGTGCAAGGTTAAACAAACGAAACTGAACTGCTTGGAGCTGCAACTACTAGCTAAAAGTGGGAAAGATACCATAGATTAAAACTTTTTTAATGGTGTAATTGGGCAAGAGATGGCCCCAAACTGAATGCTGGTTTTCCCTTTGTACAGGCTCATCTTTCTGACAGCTTGGACTCATGAAAATCATGAACTCCTAAAAAACTGTTGTTCTCTGGATACTGCTCTATTGAGGAAAAAAGGTGACGCGGGCTGGACTTGGCACTCAGTTTCTTGGGAGAACTATGCTTCTTCCTGTGAAAGAGTGGAGACACGGGCATGTGACTCTTTTTGCTATTAGACGAGTTACTAGTTACGAACCGGGTAACTAATGGAGTTAGAAGCAGTCCTATACCTCATTACAATGAGGTGGATACCAGGAAACGCTTCAATATTCACTATGCTCTACTTGATTCTGTGGAGTTCTAAGAGTGATGAGCTACATATAGCAAGAACTCACACTCATTTTTTTGCAAAACTGTAAAAAATACACAGAGACGGGGTGCTTGGGAGCCGCGCTGCTGTGTGGTTGCTCGGCAGCTTGCCTTGCCACTAGAGGACAGTGCAAGGTAACCAACTGCACAGCAAAGGCCACTCCTGGCCAAGCCACCCGTGGGGGTGACGGCCTGGGGACAGGAGAGGAGCAAGAGCAGCACCTTCCTCAGCTCCTGAGGGTTGGCCGGAGCGCGGCTGGGGTGCCGGGCTGGCGGAACGTGAAGCGCTGGGCAGCAGCGTCTCAGCTGGCCTGAGGGGAGCCCCTCGAAGGGACTTGCAGGCCACACACACCATCTCTTGTCCGAGGAGAGAACCAGGAGGTGACTGCCCGGAAGGACAACCACATACCGAAAATATTGGTGTTTTTTTTTACTATGAGTGAGCAAAACAAGACACATTTTATAAGAATGCTCTTTCAGCAACACTGCTGGCCCATCTTATTGCTACCTAATGCCACCACAACCTTACTTGTGTCAGGATAACCTGTCTCTGAGCACATCATAAACTGTACTGAGGAAAATAACTTGGGAAAAGGGATTTTTTTTTTAAATAAAAGCATTCATTTGCTGATGCAGTAACATAAACAGTAGTACTGGCAGAAGTGAGTATGTGGGCAAGGGTGGAGAGCAAGCGAGGATAAGAGCTAGGTGATGGCACCAGTGCCACAAAGAAGTATTTGTGAAGCCACAGTGCAAGCCCCAGTGCAAGCTGCATCTGCTCATTAATCACTGCTGAAGCTTCTGAGCAGCCGGAAGTGCTCGGCTCTTAACTTTTTTGCCCTGAATATCTAGAAGGGGATCAGGATTGTGGAGGCCTTTCCAGTAGGAGATACTGGTACAGAATTTTAGTTGGAGATAGTGACAAAACTAATAAACTTCCGTTATTATTTTTAATCATTAAAATTAACATCCATTTAAAAACATCTCCTCTCCTTTCATGTCTGTTAATCATTTCCAGTCTGCTATGTGGTGTTCCCACCCCATCAGTTACGGTGTAGCTGCACAGGTCGCTGCACCAGCATTTGCTACAGCCCATGTACAGGGCAGGAGCAGGACTATTCGGCAGCAGCTCTGCTGCCAAGAGCACAGAAACTCTCTGTGTCCATGCCAGCCACCTTCTGGGAGCCTTCTGACGGCATCTCCCTCTCTGCTCTGCCAGTTGCAGGTACTTGACCTGTTTGAATGCTTGCGCCTTGCTGAAGGGTAGAAACCTCCCACAGAGCAAAGGCAGAAAAAAGAACAGGCTCTACTCTTTGTTTAGTTTTCAAGTTACCTAAGGGCAATGCTTTCAAGATAAAACTACCAGCCCCTTTTACAGAGAATCAAACATGAGACAGCCTTTTTCATTCAGTGTCCCCGTGGCTTGTAAAAGAGGATGCGGGCCCAAGAGCTGTAGCTCAACTCTTTGCTGAGCTTACCCAACACAGGCTTCACGCTGTGCTGCTGCTTTTTACTTCTCAAATGCAACTTTTTTCCTCTGCATAACTAACCCCCCACTCCCAAGACTACTTAGTGTTGCCCAAATTGTTCCAATGCCCAATAAACCTGCACTTACTTTTGCTGAGATTTGGTGGCAAGTGCTTGACTGTCTTTTAGACCACATTTTTTTTTTTAAAAAAATACATGAAACTACATAAAATAAGGGGCAGTGGTAAAACCTCTTGGTTTCAGAAAGGTCACCTCAATTCTTAATAATGGAATATTTGTCCACATAAACGCATATCTTTAATACATTCATCCAAAGCAGCTTAAATTGGTTACAGGGAGAGAATTTACATAAGTAATTACAGAAATAACTGTAAGGGGAATCAGAAGTTCTTATTTTTCCCATTGAATATTGTAGATTTTGATCTCAGAAAGAGATCGGCTCTGTGACTACAGAAGGGGATAAAACTGTACTCAAGATCCCACGGTTCATAATGCATGCACATACAATGCTAAGCAATTGTAGACATTAGGATTAAATCTTATAGTGCCATGCATCTCTCTCTCCTCATTTTTGTCACTTCACATTGAAAAAACAGTTTCAAAAGCTTCTTTTAGCTGCCAAAAAATAAAAACCCACCAGTGTCTGATAGAATGAAGCAATAATGGACAGATATGTTACAGGACAATTCCAAAGATTTGCATTGCAAAACTTCTGAAATTTTATTCAATTCCATATAAAGTAATCTTATATCACCTGAAGAGGAAAGGCTGGAAATTAAAGGGGTTTACTTTTGCTGAAAAAGAAATGCCCAGGACAGTATTACAAAAGCAAAGCTACCTCGAAGCCTTGCACCCAGCAGCGCTCCCTTCCGTGCCGCTGGGTTTATTTTCACTGCTGAGCGCATGGGGCTGGCATTCCGCTCGTAGGTGTAGGAAGGGAAAGCCAAACCAGAACTCCCGCCCTACAATGTACAGCAGTCCAGCTTGGATGCCTGCATTAAGCCACCTAAAGGTCAGAGGAGCCACAATTATACTCTTCGTTAGAAGAATTCAGAGGCCTCAGTCCAGCAAAATACCAAAGAAATTGCTTAGCTTTCACATAGAGTCTCACATAGAGATTTGGCAGTGCTTTGCCAGATAGGACCCTGAATATTGATTTGGTGTCCAAGTCCTTTAAATCAGATTACTGGGGTCACTAATAGTGCTCTGTCTTACTCTTTCTACTTCACTCCAAGTAGTATGCTCAGTCACGTGGCACTTTAATGCACATGCAACCTCTTTTTAATATCATGACCATGTCTGGGTCTGCAATATCCCATTCTAAAGCTTTGGACTGTGATTTATGTGAAGTAAATTTGTTGCTCAAGTAACAGATCCTACAACTCTCTAGCAAACAGGGTGATTTGCATCACTCCATAGCTTGGACTTCTGTCTGCACTAGCTGAAGCTACAGGGAAGCCTCTGTTTTGATTTAATGCTCTGTTAGTCTTAGCAAGAAGATTTAATAACAATGTCTGAAATGCCTGAGCTGGCCTGAACAGTTTTTTCAACCCTGAAGGGATCATTTCCACGTGGGAACTGAGATGCTGTCACGATTGCATCAGGAAAGCCTGCGTGTGGTACAGCATATACTGTGCATGTGCTAGGCATAAAGAGAAAGTGCCAATTTTCTCTAATACTAGCATGAAGCCTTTTCACAAGCATGGATTTTTCTGTTTTCTGCAGGGAGAAAAAAGGTTAAGAAAAAGAGGGGGAAAAGATTCTCCTTTCACTATATTGTGTTCCTCATACTGACAAATGACCTATCACTCTGTGCTGAAGCAGGTGAGGTTGGCTGACTCTTTCCACATTGTATAACTTGCTTGTAACAGAACAAGGACTACAGGTCTGCCACATGAGTCAAATGACTGAGCAAAGTGCCGCATTTAAAAACATGCCAACTCTGTCCTGGGCAGTCTTAAAAGCAAGCGAAAAAAAATCCTACTCTTCTACCATCCTCATGGTACCTTTTGGCTACAATCTTTGGTAGCTGTTTTACTTCAGATTGTTTTCTGGGACTTTCTGAGATTTTTCCCTGCTTGCTCTCCTCAAACCCCAGCAGTGGCAGCTTTCCCATACTAGGGGCAATGTCAGGGAAGCAAGAGAGCCATCAAGCTGCTGAGTCGCAGGAGCTTCAGCAGGGCCCAGCTTCATCTTACACAACTTAGCATGAATCACAGAATCACAGAATGATTGAGGTTGGAAGGGGTCTTTGGAGACCATCTAGTCCTGTGCACAAGCAGGGTCACTTGGAGCACGTGCGCAGGATCATGTCCAGGTGGGTTTTGAATCTGGAATGGGAACATACCCCTCAGCTATGGGACACTTGCACGTAATCCCAGCAATCAGTGAAGGGAGTGTGTCCTCCAGGCCATGACTTAAAGCAATGGGAATGCTCTCCACACCCTGCTTTTGTCATGCAAATATTTGTATATCTAAATTCCATCTCACAGACTTCAGAGATGAGGCCTGCATTTGTACCGAATGATAAGCCACCTGTGAAATTTAAAATAACTATATAACTTTCAGTTTAAGTCCATGAGACTGTACTGCAGTGCTACTGCTGTTTCACATTGCACCCCAATCGGTCGCTTTTAAGTTAGGTCCCACAGTGGAGCAGATGGGAAGCTGGTACAGGAATGTCCAGCACAAATATGTCGAGCACACGGTGCCTGTGTACAGTGAATCAGCACATGATTCATTCACTTTCAGAAAGCAGTTGTGGCTTTATCTCCCCAACCACGCTACATGCAAATATAGATAACATACAGCAATTAAGAACCAACAAGTTGGGGTAATAAAAATAGCTCATCTCATGATTTTTTTTGCTATTGTGCTTATGCTTACTATGTGCTCTATCAAACATTTGTGTCATCCTTCACTATCCTATGAGCAATTAACCAAATCAACAAAATTGTAGATTGTCCTTCATTATGAAATGAGCGAAAGCACAGAATACTTAGATTTTGAGATACCAGGTCTCTCTAGGACTCATAAAGAGATTAATTTTTAAAGGTATTATAAAATGAAAAATGTTATAAAAACGAAGAACATATGAATCTGTAGATATAGACTGTAGCACTATATTTTAAAAATTACATTTATTTATAAAACTAACTTTCCTTTCTCTCAGTTATAACGTAAAGCAGAGCACAAGCAACTCTGAACACTAACATTAAGTTTTGTCTGTTAACTTGGTTTAAGCTTAAAAGTAAGAAAAGTGAGGTTAACAAGCTAACAGCATTTACCCCAGCTGAGAATCTCCAGGCAAGATTGTGAAAAGGTTTCACAACTAAAGAGATGAAGTGGATGCAGCGATGAGTTGCAGTTATTAACGATGGAGACTTTCAAGCACGTAAGCTGGGTGCCTGCTCTGCAACACTGCTGTGGATCACACCAAAGTCAGGGATCAGCATCTCCCTTTGCCCATGTGAACGTTTGCATGACTGGGTGCCAGCATTTGGGTGCTGGAGAGTGCAATGGGTCAGAATGAGTCAAGCCATGAAGCATTAGCTGAAACCATGGATTTGTATTTCAATATATCTTACAACTCTCATCAGATATCGGGTCCTATTGTCCTTGGGACTGTACCATGAAGTAACAAAGAGCTCCTGTCACAAACAAGTCACCACCTTAATTGTTGACAAGATGCCCCAGGTGGAAGAAAGAAAAAGTCAAGATTTGGGTGGATAAGCATGAAATAGCTTGAAAAAAGCAGAAGTCTCAGCTTTCCATTTTCCTAACCATTTAGTTATGTCCTGTGGCAGTGTGGCACAAAAGCAGATGGCCTAAAGATACTCTGTTCATTCTTACCAATAAATTTTCTTCTTCACTGCAATTGGGAGTCTATTTCCTCATTGTTTTCTCAAAAACAGAGCAGCACATAAAAGCAGTATGTCCAAATGCTGATGCAAATTCTGAAACACAAGGGATGTTTGGCAGCTACTTGCATGCTGCAATAGGCAGACACCCACAGGGTAGAGAGGTAACACGGTGAAATACTCAGGTCTGCAGTAAACCTTGGTCCTACTATCACATACAGCTGTACCAGTCACATGCTGGGGATTTTCCAGCTGCAGAGTCTATCTCTTAGAGGACACATAGCTCGAAACAATTCAGTCACTATGTAATCACCAGCCATGTGACAATTTCATTTTCCCTCTCAAAGACTGAAACAAGTTTGGATTCAGAGCAGCTGTGGCTCAGTCACCAACGCTTCCTGCTCTGTCACTGTGACTTTTTCTGCATTTATCAAGTATAACACTGCTGCAGGGTTGTATTTGCTTTTGCAATAAGTACTACTATGATCTTTAATCAGGAGGGAAATAAATCTTCTTACGTACTCATGAAATCTAAACATTTCCTTACTAAATGATCTGGTCAAATCATTTTGCAGAGTGTAAAATATCTGACACGCAGGTAGCACAGGTTATGAATTTTATATCACTAGAAAACATCATGTGAAATGGCTGTAATATAATGGCAATTTTAAGAGTAGAAAATAACTAGGAATTAAGCAAACAAAAACCTTGGTTTAAATAGGCGTGTCCACATAATCCTTTAGGAATAGAACGTTGATCAAGTTTGGTACTAAGATTGGATCCAGAGGCATCAGGCTCCTCTGAGGAGGAGTCTGGAAAGCAGTAGTGTCTGATATGAACCCTGTGGCTCAATAGGAGGGTCTCCTTGGTAATTTTATAGAAACTTGTTCTCCATGCAGTAAGTAAGAGGGACCTTGCCATTGAACCATGTTAAAACCACTATCCATATCCATCAACAAGACATACCACTACTTCTGTCACGAGCGAAGCACGTCCATTCCACAACAGTGTGGTCTGCTGGATGCCAACGATAAGTGAGGGGATGATGTGGGTAGAAGGGCTTTATTTGTAGGGAAGTAGAAGAAAGAAAGCAAAATAGTAAAGTAGCAACATTTGGAAAAGTTGGTAAGAAGGCAAAGACAGTTCATACACAAACTTTCCCTGAAGAAACAGGATCCATACAGCAAAGAATATTCCAAGATTACACTTTCTAGCCCTTACATATTGAGACTGTAAGAGATGATAAACAAGAGAATATAAAATTACCATCTAGGCAAAAGAATTTGATATCAGTATTGATATCACCAAACAGGGTGCAATGATTCACCTGATTTCAGTGTTAAAAAAAGAAAAAAAAAAGAAATGAAACACAGGAAAAACACTGAGAGGACAGAATGGTGAGTTGAGTAAGTTGCAACTTACTATAAGTTGCAACTTTCGTATCTTAAAATTAATTAAAATGAGGATTGGAATCAACTGTGGGAAAGTTAGAAGACAGAAGCTTCTTTAGTACAAATCCTTAGGATGGTCAAGAAGTTGTAATTCCACAGTCAAGGAAGAGGGTAATTTCAGCTAAAATGCTGAATTCAGTTAGTAATAAAAAGTATTATATGATAAATGAAGAGAAACAATAATAATTCTCATGAATTAGGAGTTACAAAGGACAAAGTTTGATAACACAAGCTAGAAATATTAGGGGAAAGTCCACCACTGACAGCACCAATATAACTTGAAAATTTTAAGAAATGCATCAAGGCTACAGCAATACTCCAACAATATGCAAACATTACCAGGTGGAAATGATAATTTTTTTAGTAGAGATACAAGCGAGGCAGAAATTTTTAGAAATATTTCTATGCTATATTTGGAAAGATGCTCTTATGTCACATGATGATGACGAAGTATTTTCCAGTCCCTTGGTAACCAAGCAGAATGTTATACAACAGATACTAGAAATAAACATTTTTATATCAGCCAATCCATCCACACTGCACCTAAGAACTAAGTCTAAGGAGGCCTTAGAACTCATAATGTTTATTTTTAATAAATTAAGGCATTCCAGGGACATTCCATTTAACTGGAAAAGTGCTAATGTTATGCCAATAAAAATAAAGGCTATATGACTCAGAGACCTAATGGTAGTTAGCCTGACGTTGCTTCCAGGTAATAAAATGGTAAAGCTGCAATAAAATTAAATTAATAAAGAATTGAAGTACACAAATATAATTAGTATCAGTCAACATATTTTTTTTAATGGGAAATAGATCTCATAAATTTACTGAATTGTTTGATGAGACAGAGGATGGGCTGGCAGCTGTAATGGTGCAATATATTCGTAGAGAGCATTTGACTTAATGCTGTATGACAGTCCAATTATGAAACTTAGCACAACACAGTATCGATAAAACATATTAAAAGGATTAAAAGCTGATAGATCTAAGTAAAAATTGATGGAGAATCCTCACTGAATCATATTTTAGGGTTTAGCATTTTCTTCTATGATTTGGAAATAAATATAAACATCCACAACATGATTTGTGGATGGCATAAAGATTAGTAAAATGATATGTTAGGATAAAAGCTGAAGATGGTAACACAGAGCAATTTGGACCACTTGATAAGCTGACCCCATTCAAATTAAACACGTCTTAATACACCCAAATGCAAAGGGATTAGGACTATGCACTACCTCAGCGGTCACATCTCTTCCCTAGAAAACACAGTCTAAAAGGTATTGAGGATCACAGTGGATAAATGTCTGACATTGCAGCAAAAAGAACAAGTATTATCCATGTATGTACAGACACCAATGAACTGAACAGCAAAATAACGGGATGATCAGGGGCCTGGAACATCTGCCCTATGAGGAAAGGCTGAGGGAGCTGGGCCTGTTCAGCCTGGAGAAGAGAAGGCTGAGAGGGGATCTAATTAGTGTCTATAAGTACCTCAAGGGAGGCANCCCTTATATGACTCCAGGCACACTGGTGAAACCTACAATGAAACATTATATCAATTCCACATTTTAAACAGAATGTTTTTAGAGCAGAGAGAATAAAAAGATGACAAAATGGTTTAAGGAGAAAATGCTTTACAGTGAGAAGTCTTAGTAAAAGATTTGAAGTTCACTTGCTAACATGGTTTAAAACTTTATAGAAAATACTAGCTTCTGTGGGGTTCTTTAGTCCAAAAACAAGTTCAAGCAGGAAACAAGGCACACTAAAAATAAAGTTATTCACAACTAAAACTACTATGGGAATTTTTGAATGCAGCTTTGTTTTTTGAAGTTTTCAAGTTAAGAGTACTTTTCTCAGTGTTGTAGCTGAACACGTGTACTTTCTACAGCTGCTGAACACAAAGTATTGGGTTCTCTTTTGTAACTCAGGTAACTGAGTAATAATGACTTACGATAGAGAGAGTAAACTAACTGACAGAATAGTCCCTCCTGGCTGTTTGTTCTGTGAATAAATGAATTTTATTCTCCTTTCTTATCCTCACTACTAGCTTTGCAATATTCTGTGCTGCAATCTGCCAGAAATCATTAAAGATTATTGGATCCTTAGGCTCATGAGTAGAATGGGTATTCTCTGGAAAAGAAACTTGTTTTTTGTTTAAAAAAAAAAATAAAAGCATGGGAAGAGGGGGGCAAAACTCTTAAGCCTGACCCAATCAACATTATTAGGGGAGTTGCCATTGATTTGTGTGGAGGCAGGATTCAGATAAACACTTCACATGGAAATTGTTTTATTTTTCTAATTTTTGGGGTCTTAACTCTGCTCACACTTTTTGCAGTGGCAGCAGCTTGACTCTGTGAATACTGTAACAATGACAATCACATCTTCTGCTTTTCCAGAAATAACCAGGTCATAAGCTGCTTCTTCCTTGTTTTATGTATTTATAGACATCAACAAGTCCCTACAAAGCCTCTCCCTAATTTGTTCATATACAACAGTTTCCTTTTGATATATTTTTAGATCAATTGCACTTAAACAATACCATATCACCCTACTGACCTTTGCTCTTGGACGGATGATCAAGAGAAATGCAAATGCAGTACTGTTTAAAGGATGACAGCCCACACTTTGCACAATACATGTTGAAAGACCATGGTATTATTCTAACACAGAGTTTAACATGACTCCAAAGACATGGTGCAGCCCTCATGTCTAAAAGCTCTGAATTTCTTTCAACAGCTTCTGAAGCAAGGTATGTTTATCGGTGCACAAGAAACTTGAGACGGTAACTCCTGATCTTCAGTTTTCCAAAACCATCTCACTCTGAAGAAAAGAGTCTAAGGTCTCTTTGGAAATAATTTTGTCAAAGGAAAATTTATAAGGAATAAGATGGAATAAGATCAAGGAAAAGCTGAGCCTATGTGCTCCCCTCCTTCTTCGGTACAGGTACAAAAGGGCTGTAAACATTTGAAGAGTGTATTTTCCTAAGCCTAGGTGGCTATGTCCCTTCAAACATACCACCTTAGAATATCAGCAGTGTCAAGCCTACCCTTTCCTGAATTTGCTATGCACAAGCTATAAACAGGTCTGACTTCTGGTTAGCAACTCTAGAACAAGACCCTTTCCACCTCATTCTGTCATGCCCTGCAAAAATCCCCAGCAATTGCCTTTCACGGAAACCGCAAGGAAGAGGTGTGCCTAGGCACCCATGTGCCTTCAAGATCTTCCATGGTCTAAAAAAGTCTGGCTGCTAAAGAGCAGAGTGGACAAAAGCCACAAAAGACTCTGGAGACACCAAGATTTTTTTCTTTTCTTCACACAGTCAAATCTAAATCAGTCCCAATTTCAGTGTTAAGCACTGTTGCATGAATAGATTTCCCCCTAGAGGGTGTAAAGGTCACTGAAAAAATATCATAGTTTTAAAAAAAAAAAAAAAAAAAAAAAACACAATTTTCATCTACCTTGTATGCTATGAAAACTCCTCTGTTCTGGGTCTGGTTTCAGCAGCACGCTGTTAATGCACATCTTACTGTGCCCAGCACTTGGGTAGAATGGCAACTTGTTATCCTGTCTCTGCTGGATGAATAGGGCCTTTCTATGCAAACTTTGTTTTTAAATGCTGGTTAGCCACATAAGTAACAATGAGAATACTGAGGAGAAAAACACTTGGAACATCTCCAGTTTGCAATACCTGTATTGGGAACCCACTGTGTATTAGAGAGTACACATCTTAGTGGGAAAACAGCAGCAGTTTCATCATACGCTGGATGACACCCCGGCAGGTAATAAAAACCCTACAGCATTGAAAAAAAGGTATCAATTTTCACTGTGCTTTCTCAATGGAAATTATCGAGATACTGTGTATAACAACTATTTGTTCTTCAGTAAAGTACTAAATTACTAAACCATGCTGAGTGGTGCTTTTGAAGGCGATCAAAAGCTAAACATAGTTACTCAAGGACAGCTCCTGGCTAGGAAATCCCTAAATAACTTCTAAGATAGTTCTCCAAGTTGTATTAGTGATTCAGATAAAGCTTTCCCGTCGCTCGGTACCAGGATAAATCCCCCAATATTGCTTGAGAAGTGCTATGCTATAAGAGGTTTCACTGGCATTTTCGTAAGAAAAAAAGAGGTACCAAGACCAGACAAATTATTATGCTGGACAATAATTATAACAATCCCAATTTTCCTCTGAAGATCCAACTAAACCTGCTGTTCTTCACTTGCTGCCATACTGTCTTTCTATTCTGTTTACACTGAATATAGGTACATGCATCTCATGGCAGGTGAATACGATACATCACTGCTTGAACAGGGACTACACAGGTATTCTGAAAGAAACCTGAGGTATCCCCTTCAGTGCAAAACTCAGTGATGTGCTGTCTGCCTGCTAGGAGACGGGTGGTGTCCCTGCTCCGCTGGCAGAACTCGAGATACATCCAGGCACCATATTCTGCAACTGGCACTTCAAAGAAGACTCACAGAAGCAAAACAAGTGCTAAAAAGTAACGCTGGAAAAGATGACAGAAGGCCAAGGACTTCAAGATGAAGTGGGGGCAGATATGAAATGAGGGATGCCATGAAAAATGACTGACCCACAGCCAGGACAGGTATTTAAAGCAGCATGAGCAAAGGTGCAGGAGCCTGGGAAGCGAGGAAGGGTATTGCTATATCGTGCACCACTCAAGTTGGTGAGAGCTGGATCAGGACTCCAGCTGGCAAAGAGCATGGGATGTATGTAAAGGTAAAAGAATGGTGATGAATAGGGTGTGTGGTGGGGCTGATTTGGCAGGCACCTGGAGCTAATTGGCTGAGTCTTAGTCTGAATCGGATGAAACATGGAAAAACAGTACAGGCTGCCGTTCTCACAGACGTGTTAAGCTTGTACTAAATGTCCATTTCCCACTTCTTATCTTCTTTTAGGACCTCTGCAAATAAATGAAGAGCTGTGCCATACTTCCTCATGATAAATCACTCCCGTCGCCTGACAGCCTTCTCAAACCCAGGGCCCACAACTTGCAGGAGTTAGGATGACCTTATCCAACTTCAGGACGCTGACGTGAAGTTGTTCCTTCCCAGGCACCTGAATTTTTTTGCTAGCCTACAGATTCAGTTTTCATGCTCTCTTTCAACTCGTGCTTCCTTTCAGCTTGGATTCGAAGGAGTCTGACTGAACCCACCCTTCTGTGCTGCTGACCACGGCTAAGCATTGCCCATTACTGGTGGTAGCATCAGCTGTAAGGAAAATAAGCAATGCCACCTCTGCGACAGCACTGAGTGATGCTCACTTCTAAGGAGAATGTCCCAAATGTCATTACAAAGAGGTAAAACCATCAGGATCCTAAGACATTCAGCTATTTCAGATATTTAAACCAATTTACTAAAAAAGAAAGAAAAAAAGAGGAAAAATAAGCCTGCTGCCAAAAATCCTTGTAGCCCTTGTCATCTATTAGCACAAGAACAAAGCACTCCATGACTGACTCCAATAACATTGCCAATTATTATGACAACATACCATATAATCATATTATGTTTACAATAAAATACATGCGAGCATTCAATAGAGCTTGGCAGAACTTCAGTCACTGCCTCTTTTATGTTTTAAATAACAATTTTTCAAATTGAGTTTGCTATATAGTATGCTTCTCTGATTATATATTTTACTGACAGAGAACAAGAAATATTGAAAGTAAATTTAGGAAAATTTTCAACAGTTAGCCATATAAAAGCAGCTGTATTCACACACATTGCAGCACAATCGGTCTATACAATGTCTTTATTCTACAAACATGCCTCATCTCATTCCCACAAACAGCAGAGGGAAGTTTTTCAGAAACTTCAACTGAAGCAAAACCAAGACCAAAGGGCTAGTTTCAAAGGGGTTCTTGCCCTCATCATTTATTCTACACTTCCAAATAATTGCCAGGGTAAAAAGAGGCACTTAAATATCTGCTTAATTTGAGAATGACATCAGATACAAACTTAGCAAATGACTCCGTATCTGCAAAGTCACTTGCAAAACACAAGCAGGAGGCTGACTTGGAGAACATGAACTGAAAAGACACATACATATGCTCAGACTGTCAACTATCTAGTTACTAAGAGGTCCCATTGTCATCACACACTCAATAACTCCAGGATTTGTGGGCAGGCTACCTAGTTTGCAGATAAATCAGGACATAGGTGTAGGGACAACCAGAATATCTTTGTGCATGGTAGCTTAAGTTGACTATATGCAAGCAACAGCACACAAACACGGTTACAGTGATCCTCAACCAGGCTTAAGTTCAAAAATAACATGGGTCACACAGCTCTTCACCTCAGCTAAAGAACCCTTCTAGATTCAGGACATTATAAAGCACCGACCTCAATGGAGCTACACTTTCCACTGAGCATCCAGTTTTAGAGAGGAGCAGTCAAGAACAAACGAAACCAATTGCTCCCCTTTCTCCAGACTGGATTTCACACCAGATCACGATGGGTAAATCTGCAATAACAAATAGAATGAAATTAGATAAAATAAAGTGCATAGCCATATACACACGGATATGAGTTCCTGTAACAAACTGGAAATAACAGTTGAGGAGAAAGAGCTTTACTAGCCTATCAAGGGATAACTATGAGCCATCACTGTGATGGGGGTACCCAGGGTATTCTGAGTGATCTTTCTGGGAAATATAGAGGAATATCAATGTCAGGATAGAAAGTGCAGATCAGAATAAAAGTCATAGAAAGTCTTGTCACTTATATTTAAGAAGAATTAAATCAAAACAGAGCAATCACAGAAAAGTCTGACTTCAGTTGTCAGATAACACAGTAATAAAATAAATGTTAAAGATATAGATAAATGGTCTATTATGAAACAAAGGAAAATTGATCAAGCTATAAATGAGCTGACCAAATTCACTACTATTTTTTTTAAGTAAAATCATTAGCATTATTAGCATTATATATTATATTAATCATTAGCATCATTAGCATTAGCAATGCACTAGCTTCGTTTCTCTAATTTTGTCTTCTGAACATGTCTTTTTTCCATCTTCCATTCCAGGACTCTGGAGAGCAACAGCTCGGAAATTTATTTCAACACAATTCCTCACAAATATGGCTATGTTTCTGATTTTATTTCCGCCCCCACTCTCCTAAGCTTTACAGGAAATTTTATCAGAAATGTCAGCCATCAAGGAGAAACAGGAATGACAAAATTTGATTTCATCATGAAAAGAAAGCCTGTGCAATTAGGAAGTCATAGTACCAGAATCAGAAATCTTACTGTCATGTTTCAGGAAAGATCCCTGAAAAAAAAACCACAAGCTCCTCCACTCACCTCACAGTTTATACTCGAGGTTTACAGTAAATGCATGGTGCTCTTAATGTTGGACATAACATTAACTATTCTGCTTCTTTAAAATGCTGCGCAATCTTTCCTGACTGCTCCTCATAGCACTTCTGGGATATAGTTTAGCAACTTATGTAAGGTCACCAAGAAACTGAATGAGGGTAAGAACATGGCAGTGCCCATCTCCTAGGGTGGGCATTGCCTTTCAGGCCACACTCCTCTCCCAGGAATGGATTCTAATAAATCTCATCCTTTATGGGAAAGGTGTTCTATTAAAAAAGGTTAAGTACTCAGAGGAGTACTTAAAGGAATAAAAAAGGAAACACAGGAGTAAAAAAGGAAACGGGGAAAGAAAAAAGAAAAACATGAAAATTCCACATTAACCCAAGAAACACAATTGGGTTGGAGTATGGTGCAGTCTAGAAATGAAATACAACTGATACAGATGGAAAAAAATCATATAAAAAAAAAGATGTTTCATGACTGAAACAACTATCTGACTGCAACTTCATATTGCAACTAGATTCGATTAATTTGTTCCCTCTCCTACTGTACGATGAAAATCACAACACTAAACATTAAGCAGTGCCATCAAATGACAATATATTCTCACAACAGTGTAAAAGTGGCAGAATATGAGCCTGTAATTGCTATTAGAATCACTGTTCATTGGCTTACTCACCAAATGGGTTGCTTACTCACTGCAAGGGAGTGTTTTGGTAGACCTGTCCTCCTGGAGAATGATGATAGCACAAAGATTCTCCTGGCTTTTAATGTATATTTGCTCACTTACAGTCTTTTCTAGACCCAGTTATTGTTATTTTAAAACTCACTATCGACATTTATGGTGTCAAATTTCACGCTATCAATCTATTTCAAGCATTAGGAACATTATATTGTTTGATATATTATTAACATTTTAAAAGTTTATGATGTTACTGAACTGGGCAGAAATTACATAGTACCCTAAATATTGGGCAAATATAACTTTCATTAATGAAAAAATCTTTCATTATTTTTTGGAATATTTCATACATAAGAAGTAACTGGAATCAGGTCAGCACTATCCTGTATATAGAGAAAAGACCATAGTATGCCTCTATGAAAAACTTCCATAGAATCTTTCATCACAGAATTTAAATATATATTTAAGAGAAAAGTAAGGAGTTCCTATTCTGAAGCTCAGAAAAATGAGATCTAACAATAAATAGCTTCAAACTTGAACTCCATTATTCATATTTTACAGCAACTTATTCCATGAGTAGCCGCAATAACTCACTGCCCACAACTTGCAATACAATACTACCAGAAAGAAGTATGGCTGAAAAGTCACGCTCAGAGGTTTTAGTGTAAAGTTAGGAAGAAAACCTGAGTTTGTCTTTCTTGTTCTTCTCTCTAATTTCCAGATTGTCCAGTCTCTCACAGGATCAGCTCTGATGGAAACACTTGAATTAGATACCCTCCTTTGTGTCCTAAACTCACTTTCTGGAACTATGGAGTAATATTTTTTAAAAAAATCTATAGACTCAGATCTAAGTTACATCAGAAACTTATCTGGACATCTGTCATTACAGACGGGCAGACAGAAGGGCAGGAGAAGGATTGCCCAATTTCTTTCCAGCTCTCCTCAGATGGGTCAATATGACTCAGTCACTGCTAGCAATAGGAGTACAGACATTAATGTATACCTGATCCTTAAACTGTAAGGTCAAATCAAATACTTGTTTCTAATGTATACTCTTTCAGAAACTATTAACTCTAAGAATAAAAGACTTATTTCTTTTTTTTTTTTTCCTGTATATTGAAGTGAGTTTTGATTCTAATGGGCTCTTAATTTCAGCATTCACTTAGTTGAATTTTCCTGATTTGGGGGGGGGGGGGGGGGGGGTGCTTTTTTTTTTTTTTTTTTTTTTTCCTTCCCCTAAAGTCATCTGAAATACTTTCCCTCTGAATTTAAACTCTCCGAGGTTTGGATGACACTATAAGATTAATACCATTTCCTTAAAGCTGGCACAATAAGAACTTGCAGGCTGCCTTAGATTGCAGCCCTTTTGATTTCTCATAAGCATGTTATCATTAGCTACCTTTAGGAGAAGGAATTATATTGATTCGTGCAAATCGAGCTTGTGACCTGGCGGCAGCATTACGTGTTTGTTATAAAGCAGAATCTCCTCATTAATCTTTCATTGGTCAGCGTGATCCGAGAAGCCGGCAGCAGTCACACCACACTTCCCCTCTCCGGTGATGCCACCACAGAGGGCTTCCTCATTGGATCACAGCAATTACCAGCCTTACAGTGCAGTTTCTGAAAGCCTTATCAAATATGCTCCTCAGCATGGCAAGCTTACAAACAATCATGTGCTGCTTCTTTGCAGAGGACAGCACAGAATTACACAAAAATACAGTAAGCTCAAGTCATTTGCTATTAAACATGTGGCTTGACTCCAAAATGATGCATCTTCATCTTCATTTACAGCATTTGAAGTATTTTACAGAAAGACAAAATCCACAGAAATTAAGGCATCTTAAGTTTCAGTCAAAAAACAGAGACAACTGCCAAGGCAGTTTTATTCATGGGAGGAAAGTAGCAGAATCTCCAGTACATGGATTGGAGGCACTTTGGTGTCCTGATTTAAAGGAATAGAAAAACAAGTGCAAGGTAACGGCAGGCAGTACAAGACAGAAACATCTTACTCAGTCCTTACTAGAGGAGAACCCAAGAGGACAACATCTTGTCTTCAACTCAGTAACACACTGTAACAGGAGTTGGGGGGAAATTTGGGAATTGAGCAACCCTGTATGCAGGGAACTCATGATTAGTTGCATGAAAACAAAACCAAAACAAAAGGTTGAAGTTTTAGCGGCTATAAGACAAGAAGTTTTAACACACTGAGCCCACACCTTCAGGGATCCCAGATCCTACAAATGTAAGCATGTATCTTTGGCAGCTGTACAGCCTAACATTAAAATCTGAACCCAAGACATCCCATCCCATTAACTTGAGCAACCATCAGAATAAAGGGTCTAGCAAAGAACAAAATAACCCTCTGTTAAAAGAGGATTTTAAAACACACACTGCAGACTATGCTCTCACTCCTGTAGTTTAACAATGACTAAATCAACCAAGTTCTGATTAGGGAACTGACACATACAATACAGCTTTGTTATTGCCTAAGGCAAAGTGACAAACGCCTTCCAGTTCCAGGGAAATCCCACCTCCTACAAGGATTATCCAAAGCCAAATCCATGGCAAACCTACTAGAAGAGTCTGCTATGGATATGACTGACAGGACAGACAGCCCACCTAGAGTAGCAACAGAACTGACTCCTAGTAAAGGAACAGAGACTCCGAGTAGAGACTTCTAGTAAAACACAGTACAGGCAGATTTAAATAACGATGTCAACTTGCAGATCCATCTCATTATGGGTGGTATGAAATGTCAGTATGACATTCACTACACGGTTCATGATTTGAAGTTTGATCTTAAAAGGATCATCTGAGAAATCTATCTAGGAAAGTGAAGTGTCTTCCTTTTTATTACGTTACTGTTTTGTGCACTGATTAAGTACTTGCCTCCTGTTTCAACAGGAAACTTCTATCATTGCTCTCACAGCAATACACATATTTGAAGAAGCCACGTGATACACTTGCTATTTGCATGCTAAACCTCATCACACACAGCCCCTCAACTTACACTGAGAACACAGATGAGTTGACCCAGATTCCCATGGGCCACAGATCTGCTGTACAAATCTGGGCTTAGAATTTGTTAGAAAAAATAGCTGTCATATTTTAAACTAATCTCAAGATATTTTTTCAGGACCTGGTTCCTCAGTGATGAATACAGAGATTTTGGGTATGCTACCAGCATACCCTAGTAGCTCATGTTCTACTGTTCTCTGGAGCTACTAGACAAGTTTCAAATAAGATAAGTATTTTGAAAAATCATGCAAGTCTGAAGAGACTTTGCATGGTGGACACATCATTCTTATGCAGAACGACAAAGACCAATAACACAGGATAAAATTACTAGCACCATCAACATGAAATAGAACAAGGTATTTTTATACATCTTCAATGGTATATAACAACACATGCACTCCAAGAAAAGACTGACATTTTCATAGCCTTTTAGTGCACATGCATTACCAAGCTAATCTGTGATTTAATAGATAAATGCAGCACATGCACTCTGATTCTAATGAAGCTCTTGTCAAGCAACTGTATTGTCACAGTGCTGTAGGCAAGATAGTGAGCCAATACAAAGCCTTTCGAAAAAAGTTCCTGTTCCCTGACAAAATGCAGTAATAATAATAATACGAAAAAGCCTAACTAACTAATTAACATTTGAATATATATGCACACAAAAGCTTTAAAATGCTGTGACTGACTTAGAAGCCGACCAGAGCTTTCTTCACCCATAACTGAAACACAGGCATCTGTGGGGCAAATGGTAACAGCTGTGTAACTGCATAGCAACATTACACAACTGCTTTGTTTGGGAAACACACTCCAACTGAAATTGCAGAAATAATTAGGCATCTATATAAATACATTGTAAGGATACAGAGGTTAACAACCTTACAAGGAATCTTTACTGGCCACAACTGACTTTTCGTTCCAAAAGGCACCTCTGCCACATCTTTCTAGAGGTAAGAATCCCAAATGCAGACTTTTTAAGATTGAATCCTAGAACACAGACATGCTCAGTGCACGCTTCTCATCAAAGTTTTTGTCAAAGCTAATGGCCCTAACTCACAAAACTTAAAAAAGTGACATAGGTTGAGCCATGTCTGTTAATGTGACCATTTTAAGCAAGAGGCTGATAGATTGTCATTTGCTACCTGCAGAGGAATGACTGCGCTTTTAGCTTCCTTTAAATTTTCTACCAATACTCTGTTTATTGTTACCATACCATGAAGTGTTGAAACAGGAAGGAATTATATGACACCCTGACTTTTAAACTCCATATTATTAATGAGCCATCCTCAGGAAGCACTGAATGCAGGAAATACAGACTGATTGCATTTAGAATGATAAGAATAGCATGTTTTAATTTTGCAATTTAGCCAGCCTCAGAATTCCTTGCTTAAACTGCGAGAGATAAATAATAAGCCGTGGGTGTCCTCATAATCACCACCATACAGAGCTACTGTAAGGAAGCCAGAGGCAGTTTACATTTTTCAACAATGCTATTCATTTCACTCAAGAAATCAGAAACAGATCATTTACAATAATAAATAATAATGTGACACATGAAAATATAAAAGAAATTACCTAATTACATACATTGACTGAAGTAACTGACCCTTCCCGGTAAGCCAGTCCACATACAGTCATCTGTGTTACAAATGGAAAATAAATTCCTTTCAGACTGGAATAGCAACATGCTGATTCACAAGGTACATCACTCCACGGATTCATGTGGATGCAGTAAGATGCAAAATAAGAACTCACTATCCTTTTCTAGTGGTACTAGCTCTTTTCACTGGCAAAACTAAACCCTCTATATGGAGCAATAGGGAGTTGGTTCCAAGTGCCTTATTTCAAGATGTTACAAGACTGCATGGGTGGGATATTTCCTCAGTTTGGGATATGTGAAACAGTGCATGTTTACCTTCACATCTAGAAATGTCCTGTAGAAAAAGTCCTTGAAAATGAAGCAAAAATTACATTGTAATAAAAGAATTTCCTATCTTCTGGCTTCCCTCAGGCTCTTGTCTGCTTGGCTGGAAAAGAGAAACAAAATGGAGTGGTCTATCTGCTTCTCAAGAGAACAATTGTGCAATTCTGCTCCTTATAAGAAAACATTTGATATTTAAAACACTAACTTTCCTGACAACAACAAAAATCCTACCAAAATCCTAACTTCACCAATCCTAAATTTCCCCAAACATCATTTTGCTTGCCTTTCATTCTTACTTCTTTGCAAATCACAAGACAATTTTCTTCTAAGCCAGGGTTCCTCATTTTCTTTTTTGCTACCTAGAAAAAAACAGTGGGACTAAGATATGTGAAGTAAGATCAAATAAAACTAACAAAACCAGAATTTACATCATAATCGGAAGGAAATCTCAAAATAATATTCACAACAACATTCCTTCAAGTTTTGGAATAAGCAGGATGGCTACACCAAAAACTAAGGCATTGGAGTGAGAAAAGAATGTTAATGCCTTGAGTGCTAGACCACCCTTTGCTCAGCCAGTATCACTGGTATCATTCTATTGAATTAATAAATATCGTTGAAGGCATGCCATGGTCAGGGGCCTGGCAGCAAGCTCCCTGCAATACGGACATCTTTTGGGAAGCCTAGGTAGTGATAACCTTTCTGCTATATACTCTGTGCAGAGCACAAGGTAAACACAAGGGCAAGAGTGCAAGAAAAATGCTGGCTATAGGCTTAGAGGAAAAAAAAATCTACAAGTCTAAGGGCAGTGACCCCTTGCATAAAGGATCCTGTAATTTGTTTCTTCTGAGAGGTGAACTAAATCTCTCTACCTTAATAAAATTCTAAGGCTTGATTCTATGTAGTCCTGGCCGTAGTCTTTCAATCTGCCGTCTTCATGTGCTTCAGAGTGTGATGATGGTTTGAGCTCCTTTCACAAAAATCCGAACTCTCACAAGATCAAAACAGAAACGAAGGGAGGGAAAATGAACCTGCCTGAGAGAACTATTATTCAGCTGCAGTTCTCATCACATTAATCAGAGCATTATCCATCCTGGTCATGGCTTTTTATCTTATGTATGTGATGCAATAACTAAGTGCTGTAAAGGATTAAATCCTTAAAGCCTGATAACAGAAAGCATTTAAGAACATAAATCCAATGAAGTAAGTAACTAAATGCGAGATGTGACTTCAGTGAAGAAAGATACACTATGTAAACTCTAGCAAAGGCTTCTATAGTTGAATTTCAAATGCACAGTACCGTAAGAGAAGAGAAATTAACCCAGATAAAGCAAAATAATGGCGGGGGGGGAAGGTTAAGTTAGGAAAATCAAGGTATAAGAACCAATTTAGTGCATTCACCTCAGGAAAAACTTGAAATGTTTCTGTGGAGAGGAAGGGTAGCTTTAAACACTAGTAACAGAGCAAGGCCTAGCTTAAAAATACATACACTGCATCTTATCTAGGGAAGCACTTAGCTATAGTTAAGTGTCACAGAGAAACTGGGGATAATGAAACCTGCTTATTTCACAGTTGGATAATTTTCCCATAGACAAGTTAGAGCTGAATAGAGGAAATAATTCACCAGCACTAAAGACAATAAAACAGATGCTCGGACTGTAGACCTCAACATCATTTATAATCTGGATTATTTATTTTAGAACACATAGTATAAGAATGATTGGTACTGAGAGGAAATATTCTGAAGAAGTTTACAAAATCTAATATGTATCTTATTCCAAAACCAGACTTTCTGCTTTATGAAACAAAACAAACCAACTTAACAAGGTTTTATGCCAAAACCAACTCAAAATATTCAAAATACCGATGCCAAGTAATTAAATTTCAGCTGGTTTTGTTACAAAATCATGAGATTTCATCAACTTTGTGCTTCAGCATTAGAACTGTCTGTTTTCCATGTTGTACAACACATAACACAAGTCTTTTGACTGAGACATCTACATCAGCAGTAATATTATCATCTCTTTAAAAGATTTGCAAGAATGGATGAGCTCTGCTCACATCCAGCATGCATAATGAAATTCAAAATTAGATCTATTTGTGTGGGGTTTGGATTTTACAAAGATTTCTGGTACAGAATAACTCCCTCCTATGCTGTCATTCCAGATTATATACTGTAGAAAAACAGATACATTCTCATTTACTTCCAAATCTGTGGCATACTGTGGCTAGTGTGAAACTTTTCCATAAGCAAAATTCACTTATGTAAAACATTATTTACTAACCAAGTATTTGAGAATATATTCAACAATTCAAATACCTTGTATACAAACAACAAGTTACTTTTCAATGACCATACATTCTTCAGAGATTAAGAATTACCTACCACAGTGAGCCACACAAAATCCCCGTACTTAATTTCTTTCCAAAAAATCTTCCTAGAGTACAAGACTGAAAATTCTCATTGATATCCTCATGTCATGTGAGGAGTCAGGTTCATATATACATTAAAATAATGCTAAATATATTTTAATCATTAACAAAACAAGCAACGTCTTATGTAAAATTTGGTGAATTTGACATTGCTTAGTGAAAATTCTGACAGAAGAGATGAGATTATAGACTAATATGGACACCCATGCCATGTTACTCGAGGGTTATCTAGAATAGTTCTACTTGGATTTAACGTGTACCTAAGTCAGTCAAAATATTTTATAACTAAGAATAAATACACAGAGAATCACATTAAGAAAGTGACTTAAATTCTAAACTGGTGACATAAAACAGAATTCTCTAGTCAAATTTCCATTCTCGAGGAAAACTAAGCAGCTATGAAGGGAAGAGAAAGCTTAATTTCACAGGTGAAACTAATGGAAATTCAACATATCACTAGTTCCCAGAGAAGTGTTCTTATAAAGCAGAACTGCTGTCACCAGTGAGCAATGATTTCAGTGGTCCTTAACACTGATCTACACATGATGTGACTACACATGACAAATTCTACACACGTATAAAGAAATTCTGCTATTGCCATATTTGCATTTACAAAGTCCAGTACTGTTTAGAATATATACACCATAAGGTCCTATTCAAAGCCACTTTAAAGTTTTTTGTGTACACTATTGCTTAGAACTTCTTGAAAGTGCTAAGCACAACCAAAATTCTACTTTTTTTTCCATGTAAAACATGTTCATACTGGCACAGATTTTTTCACACACAAAAAAGAACATCTATTCTTTTCTCGTCTGAGTCTTTTATTTTAGACTAACGGAAACAACAAAATGAAAGAGTAGTGTCTCCAAGACTTGCCTTCATAAAGGAAAAAATGTTAACTCCTAGTAATTAAGCACGCAGTCATAACAGTGGCTGCAGCATAAGCCAGACGTGCCTGTTCTAGCCTCAGAAGGGTTTCCAGGGATACCTGCAGCGTGTAGGCAGGGTTGTACAGAGCCCAGCAGTGGCTAATAAACAGGCTGCTTCAGGGAGGCATGAGCCAATGGAACTGAAAATTCTGTAACAGCGATACAATTTGCCATTTCTAACCAAGATGAGCAAATTTATAACTATGCTCCTTTATAGTATTTTATATAGCCTACATGCTTGGACGAAAAGTGCTCTCACTTCCCTAGCTTTTGTCTTTATAAGAATTAATATCTTTATTTTTCAAAAGGCTTTTCAAAGAGTCTTAAATGCCAATCAACTATTACTTTTTCATGCAAGAGTCACTCCTTGCATGAAACTCCATTCCACCACAATTAGACATCACTCTGACCTGTTTCCAGTTCTCTCATTCACTTGGATACACACAATGAAAAAGAACAGGTAGAACACACTCCATATAGCAGACAAGTCTAAAAAGTCAATCTGATGCTTTTCTTGTGTACACAAGCTCTTCTTTACGTGAATTCCCAGATGCATAGAAAAAATGTTGAGATGGTAGTATATTTAAAAGACATGAAGAACATGACCAAGACTGCATGAGCCCTCAAAAGGGTAAAGTGCTTTTGCAACAATATGAATTGTATGACCAAGTAACTGCTCTGCAGAATAAAGGTAGACTTCCCTACTAAATAGCCTGTGCTGTTTTGAATAGCAAGGTAAGCAAGAACCTTATAACAACCTGACACATTAGCTCCTCAGTAAAAGGATACAGTCCAGAGGATATTTCAGTTAGAAAGTATTGAAGGAAAGTACAGTAGATACTTCAGTCTTCCTGTGTATGACAGGAATAGAATAATGCCAAGGCTTCAGCCTAGAATGACACAGGAACTTGGACAAATTTGAGGCTGTGAACCTCTCGTCTGCCTTGTGCCCATGAAGTCAGGAATGAGATTAACAAGTTCATTGAAGAGAAAGTCAAAATTTGTTTTTGTCAAAAACTTGAGTGAAATCTCAAAAGACTTTGCTCTTGTAAAAAGAAAGAGTGCTGGTACTGCTGATCAGTGTATGTGTTTGTAGTTAAAAAGAGTTACTAAAGTCTTTCAGAATAATAAGACCAGTGCCAAATAGGCTTAACTTTACCTGGAGTCTGGGACTGAAGAATAACCATCAAGCCACGAACTCTCTCTTCAGTCTTTTTCACCCAAATGCCTTTAACAACGTCATCTTATTTATAAAAATAAATTAATAATTTAAAAATCCACACACAATACACATTATCAGGACTTAAAAAGTGGACACTACTAGAAAGCAACAAGTCTTGGCTCTTATTTGCCATAAGAAAGGTCATAATTTTATCTGAGATACGCAAATGTAGTTTTCTCTCTTGAGGCTTTTCAGTGACCTTAAGATACTGTTCTGGGAAGATGGAGGATACCTTCTCTTTCCTCAAGAATAAGAGGTGTGCATTCAACCCAACTGATGAGAGTTAAATAGTATTAAATAAATAGTAGTAAAGCAGCACTCCAACAGAAATGAGTGTGTTTGAATCCTATTACTGTCTTCCATTTCCATAGAAGGGCGTAGAGTAGATGAGGCCAAACTCTTCCCACAAATGCACAGTGGAGGAACATGAGGCAACAGACACAAATTGCAACAAGGGGAATTTTCATTAGATATTAGGAAGTTTTTTATCATGAGGGAGTCAACCTTTGGAGCACATTACCTAGAGAAGTTGTGGAATCTCCATCTTCGGAAATACTCAAAACTTAACCAGACAAGCCCTTGAGTAACCTGATGTAAGGAGACCCTACTTTCAGCAGTGGATCAAATCTGATAACCTCCAGAAGTTCCTTCAAACTTGGATTATTCTGTAATTCTTGACTGCCTAGTCAAGAATTCCTCTTGTCAGGATCAGAATATGGGGTAAGGAGTCTTTGAGAAAAGAATCCTGTCAGTATCACTGGCAACTTCTGAATCCCTTTCCTACAAAAAGCACACACATGCACACTGCATTTACCTCTGCCATGTTGTCCTGGGGCAAATCTACAAGAGTTGTAGGAGCTGCTAATACAGAAACCTTGGATTTTTTGTTGTGTGCGAGCCAGAGGAGTAATTATGTTTTCCCAAAAACAAAGAAATTAAAAACATACTTCACCAAAAACAGTACTCCAACAAACCTACCTATCTAACACTAAGCTGTTCACATAAGAGTTGTTCAGGGAATGTGGAAGTACCAGTTCCCAGCCACATCAAAGAAATAAAGGTCAGAAAGCTCTGCACAAAATGCAGTGACCATTCTATCCTGACGCAACTTCTCCATCTCTGATGCCCAAGTTACATACCAAGCATAAAAAAAAAAAAAAAAAAAAAAAAAAAAAAAANGACACACGCAATGTGGCCAACACAGTTGTGCTACAGTTACTGACAAATACCTATACAGCAAAGCTGAATTATATTAGAGGGGATAAATTAACAGAAAGTTTTCATCTGTCTAACATTTTATGGTACCTGTTACAAGAACTGATAGGCATTTTGCCCCTAAAATTAGAGATAGCATATTCTTCCTACCAAACTTCACAGCAAAGAAATCAACACAGCAGTTACTCTTTTCCTTTCCTTTTCTGCAGTTCACTATTTTTAGCAAGTTTTGAAATACTTATTTAAATGGACAGAACGTTTCATTCTTTCAGTGCTCTAGGATGTTTCTTGATAACTAAGAGGAAGTAGCAGAAGCGAAGTGAGTGTTACTCTCGGGCAAGGGCTGAGTCACAGTTCCATGTCACTACGCAACTTGCTGCCCTTTGTGCCCTTCCACCTACAGAAGGCCTTTAGCTGTCTACAAGTTCAAAGTCATGTTCAAAAACCAAACAGTGATATAAGCAACTTTTGTAACATGTCACATGGATCTGTAAGCATGATTTAGGGAAAGTTCCAAGTTTAGAAAATGTTGCTGTTACTATTCCATTTATGTGGCAAGAACCTTTTGTTTATACATTTCAATTGTAACATTGTGTAGGATTTAGGGTTTCATGCTGAAAATATACATGAGATATTACTGGAAACTGAGTAATAGCAACCATGGCCATTAATAGTCTTCCATTTTGTGTGGGTGTCTATTAGGAACTGCAAGGAATTCATCAACACACGGTTAGCATACAGTCATAGGATGATTGACTAAACAGGCTCAATGGAGAGACCTGTGCAGCTTTCAACAGTGCTTGGGTCAAACAAGCCAATGGGGCAGGAGAAAGAGAAGGTCGTTTCAAGCCCTTGGGCACATACTAAATAAGGATCACTGAACTAAGCTTCTAAACGAATACATGTTCTCCGAGTAGGCAGACTCCCTGTGTTCTGAGCAGTCACAATTAAAGTTAGTTTCCAGGAAATCTTGCAAATATTTCAGCTCCACGTTCATTCGAGTTTATATACACAGGCTTAGCAAACAGTGCTAAAACTCTTGTCACCGTTGCTGACCTGGTCCACCTACTATTACCTACTGCTTATTCATTCAATAAATTGCTGTTATTTAAAATGCTCTTTCCTCTCTTCCAGAGTTTAACACCACTAAGCAGATAGAGGAAAGAATGTATAAACAAACCTGGGCAAAAAGCAGCTTTTTGCCTTATAAACACGGTTTGTGCAGTTTAACTATACAGAGCTATATAGCACGTAAGTGCCTTAAAATGCATTCTTACATTGTTTTATATATCTATGCCTCAGTGAATAGGGTAAAGTTGTTACTACACCATCACGGCCTATACTGAATTTGTCTTAATAGACTAGCACAAACATATGGTATGAAGTGTTCTTTGCATCTCTCTTCTAAATAGGAATTTCCTACTTTCAGCAACAGAAAAGATGTCCTTACAACATACTATTTGAGCTTGCATCTTCTCTTGGCATAGGTTCTAACATGAACTCAGCTAGCCACAAGAGCACATCAAAGAACCAAACACCATGCTGTGACACGTGGATAAGGTGAGCTTGCTCAGAACAAGCTTGGGTATCCCCACATGTGTAGTGCTAAATGGTACAGACATGCACAGCAAACTTCAGAAAACGCTCTATTTCATCTCTGTAAAGTTGCTTCCAGTCTGTATCTGTACACAGTGAAGCACTACATATGATTTATACGCTATGCAATCACAGTGCCAGTCATCAGAAAAGAAACTGATGTTCAGCATCCTAAAACTGAAGCTTGCAAAAAGCTGATAAAAACAGAAAGGACATTATATCTTCCTAAAATGTTTTGCAATGCCTCACTGACACAATTGTCAGCCTAAGTCATAAAACCTCAAGGTCATCCTTATTGCCAGATTTACAAGACTACTTGGTAAACCATGGGGCTTTGGAGAAAAGGTATCTGAAGACACCAAAAAAAAAAAGTGACTTTCAGCACATTAGCTACATAATACTACATACTATACCATACACGTGAAAAGAAAAGAATGCTGTGCAGAGAGGGAGGAAAATATTTCTCCCTTTATGTGTGACTCTTCTATCCTTGAATTTATGGTACTCTTTTAAACTTAAACACAATCCTGTGAGGACTAAATGCTCTGTTATGGACCTACATATTTAGAAGAACCAGGTAAAGACTGAAGAGTCCTCTACTCAAGTGAACAGTAAAACTCCCATCACCGAAGCAAATCAGGAGTTAAGATGACAATAGTTTAAGGGGAAATTTATTGTAATTAACTGTCCAAATTTCAGGTCTTTTTTTTTTTTTTTTTTTTATAAGAGTACCAGCACAATGACTTATTATAAATGCTAGATCATTATAGCAAAACAGAAACTGTGGAGCTCAAGTTTGAGAAACAAAAAAGTGAAAAGAAAGAACATTAAAAACAATTCCAAGTAACTTCCCTTGCTCTTTTTACTAGAAATACCATAACCATCTACGGTGCTCATGAGTCTCAGCTATAGGATAGTCTCCTAGAGCTGTGCCTGCAAAAGCCACCTGGAAGCAGCCACCCCACACACTTGCATCGAGGAGACCACCTTCAAACAGCATTGCCCTAGCTCGTCCTCAACCCTATGGAGACCTTTTACGAGGGCAGAAGAGACTGCACGATTAGGGAACATGCAGCATGTCTTTTGCTCTTGGAGGATTAACGAGACGAGAATGAACAGCACGGTAGAAGAGCTAAAATAGTAATATTCTCCTAAAATAACGCAACTATGTGTGGTAAACACAGTTAATACTGAAGTACTAGATTCCTTGTTAAATGTCATCAGCTATTTGCTGATAGCCTCTTGTGCTCAAGGAGAACGGACACAGAAATTAAAATTTAAACTCCTCCTGAAAATTTATTTCTGAAAATTATTTAAAAATACTGAGTATTCACTAGATTTAGGTCAATGTGATATTCTTTTATATAGATGGTCATTTGATTTTGTATATAGATTTTTATTGCAGCTCAATGTTTTATAAAAATGATTTTGTAACTGAATAAGGTTCTGAAAATAAAAATATAATTTAGAGTATTGTATCTATTAGATTATACAATTCCTCAAAAATCATAAGTACCGATTAAAAAAATATGTTGCCTAGTCTTTATGGTTCAAACGTATTATAAAAACATTTCCAATAAACATCTGTTTTGTATTCACATCTGTTTGTTTTAAATACACGTGTCAACAAATAATCCTCGTATTCCAAGTTTGAGTGAAAGCAGACCTTTTCAGCAAATTTAACCCCCTCTAATTCCTTTTGAAATAAATGGTAATTTCTACTTTATTAGGCACAGGATATTATCCACTACCAATAAAAGACTCTCAAGGGACTTAATCTTACCTCTAATCATCAGCGTTCACCTCCTCTTGTTATCACTGATCTCAGTGCTGTAGGAACACATTCTAATAGATCATTAAAAAATGCATATGCCATTTTAGATTTGGAATTATGTTTTCAAAGAACTGACAAGTACAAAAATGAATCATAAGAACCTTTATTACAGATGCACTCATTTTCAACTGCTGAAGAGTCTGCTTCTTTTCGGTGCTAAATAACTTAGCATTTAAGCAGAAGAGCAATTACGAAACAAAAAAGTGTATAGTAATTATGAAATAGCAGAAGAATAAAAAGTGGATTTCTTTATCTGTGTTTTCAAGTACTTATGAAGACTGCACTGAAGACAGAGTAAGTGCCTGGGAGGCAGGCAGCATACTACACTGTAATCAGAGTTATTAAGACTAATTTGAACTACAGAAGTTAAAGCAAAAGCAGACTTATATTTATAAGTAGTGTGTTCAGCCTAGCACAAAGACTAAAAAACATTATTTTCCAGATTACAAAAGGGCTTAAGACATATGCAATCATAAAAGATTCTTGTAATTCATTTTTATAAGAAGTTAATAAAACAATGACAGGTTAAGAAAAAATACAATCAAAATGAATTGTTTCAGAATAATCTTGGATAACAGTCAAACAATATATAGCCAAATCCCTACAAACAATTATTGATAGTATAAAGCAAATTAAAAAGCATTTAAAAAATCAACTTATAATTGTGTATGTTGTACTCATTTTTCAAAAGCAAGCTAGTGATTTTACTGGGAAGAAGGAAGCAGCAAGTTCTGTATGCTTTCTGAGACATTTTCCAAAAAAGTTAGAAAAAAGGTAACTAGAAAGCCTTAGAAGACCCCACTTACAATAAACATAGATAAGAAAGATACTTGAGTTCAAACTCAAACCAATAGCCAAACACACAGTTTGCCTAAGAGGTACTAAGGAGAAAAAAAAATAGACTAAAAACAAAATCACTACATTTATACAATCTTAAAAGTAGTTACTCAAAGGGAATCAAATTTTAAAACCATCTTCTCTCAACATTGTCTAGGCTGTGTGTTTTAGGAGCCAAACCTGTGGCTTTTGGTCACACATCAATCCCTCTGAAGAAAGGAAACCGAGAATAAACAAACTCTCCCACCCCAACAACCTTTATACCAGGTCCCGCATCACTTAAATTAGCGAGAGCTCTGCCATTAGGTTCAATAAGGACACCATCACATCTGACTTTTGAAAATGTTTCTATCTTATTTATATTACTTCTACATGTAAGTAGAAGATGCCCTTTCAGACTCATGAATTAAAAATAATATTGTGTAAGACTGCCATGCAGAAAAGCCAAAAATGAAAGATAAAATTCCCATAAAGCAGTAGTTCTCTTCTCCATCATTTGTACCATTCATTCCATGTCTAATGTATTACCTTGATACATACATCCAAGTATTGTTTTGCTTGTGCTATGCATTCAATTCAATGAGTAATAGATTAAAGCACCGTGCTCACTGCAAATAAATATTGCACAGCACACTGTCCTTTATTGATCATCTAAATTTCAGTAAGAGCCATGATCAGATTTCTTTTCTACTTTTTGCATTTAATAAGGCAGTCAGACTAGGTTCCAAGGAATGTCTGAATCTAATATCATAAAAACAGGACCCTTAGGGGAGAACAGTGACTTCTATGTGTTTTTCACTTCTTTATACAACTCTTCCTGCTTTGCAAAACATTCTTCACTGATTTACAGCATGTTAAGCTTGTTTATGTATGATAAAGTTACATAGATTTTTGAATAACGATCAAAAAACGGAGTGCCACATGCTACCAGACCACTAGCAATATTAAATAAAGGAAAACATCACTTGCCAGAGCAAGTGAAAAAAGTCCAGTGGATATGGAGGAAGTGACACAGGAAGTTCTGGAAGAAACAAACAGAAAAGACAAACAGAAAGCAAGATTTCTGTGGATGGTTTTGACTTTACAATCTTGGAAACTGTCATTTTGAGGGGCTGGGGGAAGAAGGAATAGAACAGAAAATTCAGCACTAAGGCTTTAATCTCTTTCTGTCACATTTGATGTATTATGTTACTGGAAAACTGCAGCAGCAAGAAGTCCATAATTCTGTACTTTGTTCTGTCTCCGTAAATACTTCCAGGTAACACTCTTAACTTGACCTTGTGAATGGACCAAATGATAAAATGGAAATCATACAGATATATAATTTCAGGATATAGTTTTTATTATTAATTATGGAAATATAATAACTTAAATTCACAGGTAGCTATAAGAAAATCTGACAGGTATGAACGACTTCCAATCTCACCAAGATTTGAAGACAGAAGTTTAAAAGTGACTTTTAATTACTCAAATTTCCAGTAACTTAGCAAATAAATCTCACAAGTGAGGTAAACTGATTTGTGAGAGCCTTAGACTACAGTTTCTATGAATAGCTGTATTGTCTCAGTTCATACAGATCTTGCAGTATGAAGCACTCAGCAGAAAACAGTAAAGAGGTCAAAAGAAATAGTTAAGTCCTTCAGTGTGCAATCTCTATTTATCTTAGATGTTTACACAATAAACAGTTAATGTTACACTCACCACCCTACTGTGAGGTAAACAACATCATATCTCTTATTTGTCAGAAAGCATTAAATGACTTACCTAAAGCATACTGTAGGAGACTTTGTTCCCTAAGTCTCTTGCTCACTACTCTGTCGTATCTGAAAAGAAAATCTGATTATTTCTTTCTTTCTCTTTGCTTCTGCTAAATCACTGGTAAATCTCCTGTTTCCAAGCAAGGCTATCACCCAAAAAAAACATTTCTTCCTTTCTCAAAGTCATAAATTGTAGACTTCGGTATGCCGGAAGAACAGGAGATTCCCATAAGGAAAAAGGCTACAAGATACTGACCCCATGTCTATGCTCGATCAAGGACTGTTCATAAATAATGGTAGAAGTGTACACAGTGAGGATTTTCAACCCTCCTTTTTTTTTCTCCTCTCCACATTAATCTTCTCATACCTTCATCACCCAGATTACCCTTACTTTTTCAAAAATTCTTATCATGTCCTTTCTTGAATCCCATCTTTCCACATTTGATTCACAACCACAGTGTAGTAAATAGCTTTAAGGGTAACTGCCATACTCCACCTTGCATAACCTAACACTCTAATGAGAGAATGGTATTTCAAATACATTTAAAATGCATCATGTTTTCTCCAAAATTAAAAAGACTGCAAGAACTGTCTTGACATGCAGCTCTGGTTCTCAGTAAAAGGAACTCCATGGCTTATTATTGTGAAGGAGGGAAATGGGAAGCAGAACATTGAAGGTACACGTGTAATTCACAGTTGCTTTTTTGGAGTGCTCTCACAGAAAAGGGAAGGGAATCAACTCAGAAGTGTCATAGAGCCAAATCTCCTTTACAGCCACAGGAAAGTTACAATTATTACATAGCAACAAAACAGAAATTCCCTCAGGTAGAACTCACAAACTTCATACTCTGAGAAACAGAAATCAGCCATTTTTTCCCCTCGACCTTCCGTTTTATAATTAAAGGAATTTCAAGAGCAATTCTTATCCCTGCAACTTAAAAACAAAGAGCGTTGTTGAGTCAGGGAAAAAAAAAAATCATTAAAGTCCACCAAAAACATTTTCTAGTCTATCCTGGATATGAATACCCCCACAGGAGGTAAGGATTGAAGAAAATAATTTTTATTTTCTTTTTATTGGACAAACAAGTGAATTGTTAAATGTATGTGAACTCTCCTTCAGATTTAAGATGAAAGAAACAAACTTCAAGCTTAGTACAAACACAGAAGGAGCAATCTCCTAAGAATGAAAATATCTTGACTATGTTTAAAAGGTAAATGTTTTTAGAAAAAAGGGGAGTTAGCACTGAAAAACAAGGAAGGGCCTTAATCCTCATGGAAGTTGAAGAATGGTCCTTACTGCCTGTGGGGCAGCAAAGGATAAGTAAGCAAAGGGAAAGAAAGGAAAAAATAATCAAGACAGAATTAAGCATCAAATTAGTGTTTCTGCTGAAACACTAACGATGTCCACCGAGGTTTACATACACATACACCATCCAGACTTGTGTTCTGGAGGCTCTCTGCAGGTCAATGCCAATTGCATTCTGTGAGCTTTCTCCAAGCGCTGTGCAAGCATTTTTGTTCTTCGGTTTCTCAGTGTTGCCTCTAGTTCCTAGTAGCTGCTTTGGTTCTTCCCAGCGTTTTCCACAAGGGCATTGGTACATTGATTAAGTATATTACATTTTCAGGTTTGCCCAAAGAACATCCACACATTTTGATAGTTCTGCAGTAGAGGGCATCTATTGTGCAGGATATGCACATAATCTGAGCCTATTTGGCACTCACTGCCTTACAGGAAGGCTGCAGCTGGTAGTTTGGCTGTGGGAACTACTTTAAAGCTATGGAGGGCAAAATGTATGTTCTAGGAAAATGTCATTTCCAAGCAAAATACTTTTTCCGGGATAACATAATGAGCTAATGATCATAACTACTTTCCATAGTGGCTCTAGTATAGGAAAGAGACGTACAAACAATGCAGATTTTCTTCTGGAATTACAATAAGCTTTGCAGGGGTATTCCAATAGCTGACAGCATTCAGTCATCTCTGTACTAGCAAGGTAAGCATTGTAAAGACGCTTTTCAGGACTGATGCAGAGTTAGCTGCAGAACTGTGTATATATATTTACTTTTATACTCTTAGAGCAATTAACTGTGCATCTGTACACTTGGCACAAAGATCACTCTAGGTGAGAGCTATGTTCATATTAGCATATATTCCAAAAGCAGTTTAATGGAAGCATAGCAGCTTAAAGCTTCTAGAAACTGGTGAAGAAATTCAGGTTTTCCACGGAGTTCTACTACTTCCATTTTAGGAAGCTGCACAGATGTCTTGGTACAGGTTTCTAGAATATCTTTTTTCAGAGCAGTTGAAGGAGAGACTTGTACATCTCAAAGCTTGTCTACTTTTTTTCATCCTTTCCACTGTAGGATTTGAACTAGTAAAAGACACAGCCACCCTTTACAAAATATCTTTCCTTTAGAAATCTCTGTGGCAGTGTTATCTGGTATAAATTTGTACTGCATTTTAGTACAGTATGCAACAAATGCCTTCAAACTGGGGAAGACTTCCCACAAATGTACACTGCTCTGCAACAAGACATGGAAACAGAGCATCAGTACTGTTCAGCCACCTTTCCAGTGCTTCAAGGGCTTAATCTAGATTTCCTTCTGTTTTCCAATCTAGATTTTGGCTGTTAACGGCTATTGAAAACATTTGAAAATAACTTCAAAATAACTACTCCATTAAACTGCAGGAAGAAAATAATGTTATGCTCTGGCTTAAATTTAGTTCAAATTCTTTATTTTTCAAATACAGGGAAGTCGACTCTAAAAGCTTGAGCATGCCAATACGAACACATCAGCTGCTTGGGGACAGAAGTTGGAACTCACCTGCTTTACTTTCAGGCAGTTTTTAAACCTACTTCACTGTAGGTGAAAGAAATCTGTATTTGATGCTGACTAACTCTTGGATAAGCTCATTTTTCTGCTCATTTCTCCCAGTCTCAAATAGACTAGAAGCTACCAGCTGCAGCATATGGTTCAAGCACCTTGTTTCATATGGCCTGGCATGGTTTCACTGAGCTCAAACAATTCAAGATGATGTTATCTCAGACTAAAGATCTATTTGCAGCCTGGTTTGTCTACCAAAAGAAATGGCTTTGGAGGACATACAGTTATTGACTTCTAGGCACCATCTCCTCCAAAAGTTGCCAGCAGAAAGGATCAAAAGAACCTGGTGTCTTTGCAAAACTGGATTATGATTAACAGAGAATTACAGAGTTAAGCAGCCAACTCATCTTGATCAGAGACTACTCAAAATAGTTTGCACAGGAGCCCCTCAAACAAAACTACAGTACAACTTATTTTTGATGTAGGATAACCTGACTTCTGGAATGAAAAGCAGAAAGGCCAAGCCCAGCTTTAACAGAGCTTCCTACTCTTCTGTGCTTAACTTTATTTCCAAAAGACAATGGCCACAAAGACTACAGAACATCCTCATGGCTGGGCTCAATGGAATGGCTCAGAGTTGGGTTTGGCAACTGGATGAGAAATGAAGGAACCTTCTGGCCAGATTCTGAATTAGCCAGTCCTTTCACTGGTATCACGAAGAGAAAGGCTGTAACAGAGCACTCAATGCAAGGTTTGTGCAATAACTCACTAACTGCAGGATGGTTACGGTGAAGTGGGTGTAGAAACTAGAGGCAGACAGTGCTTTCCTTCACTAGCAGCACTCTAAGCACTGAAACAGAAGTACCTCCCATTGCCAGTTTCTTTTGCTCTTGGTATAACTGCTAATTTTTTCTACATAATACCCCACAAAAGAAAGTTAAGCCATACCACAAGAATCTCTTGCTGATGCCAAATAAATAAATAGATAAAACCCACGGCACTTAGCAGAGAAGCCTCCTTCTGTTTGGGGAGCTATAAATCCGAGGTTGTCGCCCCTCATGACTCAGAGGCACGATGACTACGAGCAGAAACCCGCACCACGGCCGCGCCAGCCGCTCCCGGCCCCGCGGCTAGGGCCGAGCCGGGTGAGAGCCGGGCCCCGGTGCAGCCCTGCCCCGCTCCCACCCTGGCCCCTCACCTCTGCCCAGTGGCCCGGGCGCCCTGACCGTTAGCGGGGCCGGGAGCCATTAGCGGGGCCCCGGGGGGTCGCTAGGCAACCGCCAGCACGCGCGAGGCACGTGACACAGCACGCACAGCCCCTCCGCACGCGCGCCCTGCCACATTACGTCACCTGCAGCCACCCGACAGCGCCTATAAATAGGAGCGCCTTCCACGCATGCGCGGTGGACAGCGGCGCCGCGCGCAGAGCCACCTTAGGCAGCGGCGGCGCCGCCGGCCCCGCCCCGCCGCGCTGACGTCACCGCGCCCGCCGGCCACCGTAGTGCCCGCCCCGCGCGTTCTATTTTCGTCCCTTTGTTTCAGGTGCCCGCCCCTGCGCCGCTGCGCGGGGACGGGCTATATTCACCCGCTTCCCGGAACGGTGACGCGGGCGCGCGGGGCGGCTGGAATGCGCGCGCGGGGCTTTCGCTTCCTTAAAGGGGCAGCGTCCCCCGGCGGGGCTGTGGGGCGGGGCGGCGCTGACGGGCAGGGGCAGGTGACCGCGGCGGCGGTGGCGGCGGCGCGGGGGGGGAGCGGGGCGGGAAGTGCCGCTCTTCTCGGTTCAAACGGCTGTGGACGGCCGTGACGCGGAGGGGGCGCGCCCGCCGCCAACGGCTAACGGCCGCCGCTAACGGCCGCCGGCGCGGTTAACGGCCGTTAACAGCCGCGGGACGCGTCGCGCCCGCCGGCCTTGCCTTCTCCGCCGGCGTCGCTGAGGGCGCCGTCTCCTCGGTGGGCGAAATCCTCGTTATTTAGGTGAAATCTAAGGTAGCCGCTGAAGTGCTGACTTCTGCCTGTCGCTCTCGGACAGCTCAGTGGGCAAAGGGATGGCAGATTTGGCCATGCCAGGTTGCTCATTTTGATGTCTGAGGTCGCAATTTTAAAAACTCGTGTTAAACATGTACTTGTTTACTTTTATTTTCACTTTCTTTATTTCCCAATATTGCCTAAAGGCCTATGTCTATGGCCAGAAACCCAGCTCTGCTGTGTGTCACAAACACAGGAAATCCCTATGTTCTGCCCCAAAAAGTTGCCCAGATAGATGAGACTTACACACCAGGAATGTGTGTCTGCCTGTGTGGAGCAAGTGTGTGCAAAATTAAAAAAAATAAATAAATAATCATTTTTCAGAGGAAGAAGCCTTTTCCCAGTGTTTCCCCCTTGTTTCCCCCTTGTTTCATAACTGAAACCCAGAAAGGCCAAATACTGCAATCGAGGCTCTCCAAGTGATTCATTAAATTACTCGTAGCAAGCGGGAGGCTGCAATAAATCAAATGCGAGCGGCTAGGGCTCAGCAGCGTGGAGAGCTTCGGGCTGCAGGTGTTGTCCATAGTAGGTTATCCTCAGGCTGGGGATGTGCTCCGAAATAAAGCCCCTCACTCACTGTAAGGTCGAGATGATGCTGTGGCGTCATATTTAGATCATGGCTCGCAGAGAAATCTAGGGTGTACTTAGTCACCTATGGCATGACCTTATATTCCCACTCAATTTAGTAACAACAGTTGGTTTCTTATGGGGCATGTGAGATTTAATTTATTAACTGGGTTTCTAGCATAAGTGGACAGAAAAATCAGAAGGGATGAGATGAGAAGTCAGCAGATGAAGGGGGAATGCTCTGAGGGAGATGTAGCTCTGGGAGAAATGTAAGTCTTCTCTCACTTTTCCTGTTAATGTAAATGTAAATGTGCTTGTTTATAAATAGGTATTTTTGATATGTTGTGCTGTGATTTTTTTTCTATATTTTGTTACCTGAGTATTTTTTTGCCTGTTACCTAGCTTTGACATTTTTTTTTTCTTTTCTGTGATAGATCAGTGGGATCTATTAAAATGCTAAAACTCCTATCACACAAAAAAGAAAAAAAAGGTACCCTCCAAACAAATGCCTTCGTTTACATTCCGGTGGTATATCTTATTCATCAGGCTGGTATGTGTGGAGATTGATGTATGTTTGAGCATGTAAAATCCTGGTAGGCAGATGCCACAGTAACCAGCCTTTGTATATGACAGGAAAAAAATGCCACTGTTTCGGGTGAGTGTGCCACAGATGTTCCTTTCTTTTTTAATTCTGGAACAAGGTCTACCTTTACTTAAAGCTTTCAACAGCTTGCAAATGTGTTGCAAGAACTTTAGCCTTGTTGAAGAGCTTCCAGCTTTTTGCACTGATGATCAAAAAAGTGAGCTTATTTTTTTCCCTTTATGATCATTTGTATCAACTAACAAGACAGAGTTAAAATTAAAAGAGGAGATTACTTTGAAATGTAAATTAATTACAGTATCAGTTTAAATAAGTTCCTTTCAGAGTTTGAGCTAAATAATGAATGCTGAAAGCTGTTTGCATGTAAGATATCTGCAAAGTTTTCCTGGGAAAATAATTCTCTAAAACTGAGTATTTTTCATTCTCACTCTGATATAAATAATCAGGCAGTCTGTTCTCTTAACAATTTTATGTTGTAGAGAATCTGAATTTAATTGTCACGCCAGCTTCCTTATGAGTCATTATCATTATTTCACATCACTCATTAAATGAAAGTTGTTTTTTCCCCCTCCGATCCCCCTGACCTACTTTTACCGTGCCAACAAGGGTGTTCAGAAACTGGCACTTAGGTGCAGCTCAGATACAGGTTTTCTGTTTCTCTGTGACTCATTTGACATTAACATAATTATGTTACAGGAGTCAAAGTGATTTTCAAACTATGAGTAATGCACAATACTAGAGAGAATGTTTACAAGACACCAAGGCATATCAGCTAGCTGAAGTAACCAGCTGCTGATAACAGCTGAAGTAAGTTAGGGAATTAAAAAGTCTTACAATACAATTACCCTTCTTTGGAGCCCTAGGTCATATACAGCAATGTGAAGCGGGATCCAGAACCAGTGTTCTGTTGTGCTTGGGGTAGGGCTGATCCTGTGGGTAGTTCACCCAAAAAATCTTCATAGTTTTCTTCCCACTTGCATATTTATGGAAAAGTCGTGCTCAAGTGATAGCAGGGATCTTGTCAAGTACTGCCTGTATTTACCAAAGTTCACTTCAAAATGCAAGTGACACACATCCTCTCAGCAAGGAAAAGCTCAAAAGGAAGCAACAACAAAAAATATGAGGTCATCTTGCAAATATTTTGAACCTCATATTTGTGAATAATACACAGGAAGAAAACTGGTAAGAATAAGACAATTCTGAGTGCTTTTGCTACGATGAAGTATCTTTTCTCTGTAATAAAAAGCACCTGTCAATGATATCAAGAAAAGCTATGATAAATATATACTAAATAAATACCAAAAAGGAGTATCTACAAAACATATAAATTGTAAGGTAAAAAAAATTAAAAAGAAATGAAAACCTTCATGGTGATCCTTGTTTCAAGTGTTACCTGCAGTTTTTTTAAAAGTACTGCCACAGGATTTTTTTAACAGAGTTTGAGAACTAGTATTTTTTTCCTCCTGACTCTTTTTGGTCTACAAGTGGCTTTTGAACAAAACTGGGATTTGCTATTTAGAAATTCATCTTTTTTTTTTTTCTCTCAGATATCCTTCAGAGGAGGCCTTACAAGGTGCTGAGAACCCACTTTTTGTTGGTTTGAGAAGTGTTGAGGAGACTTAATGTCTCCCAGGATTGGCCTGTTCAAGGTAGATGCCTGGTTTTAAGATACTAGCACAAACTGTAGTTTCACTTAGTACTTCTAAAACTGACAATAATCAGTTAACAGCTTTCCTATTTAATACTCACAATAACAGAAACAGAAAGAGAGTGAAATACAGAGGGAAAAAAAAAACAGGCTGATAGCATGAGAGCTGTTACTAGAAAGCATGTTTTCCATGACACATGTGCAAAGTATTCAAAAAAAAATCCAACTTGCACCCCATCTTCTAATTCACCGGAAAAACTGCTCGGGCTCTGAGCCAGACACTTGGCTCCAGTTATTGACCCGGGCCCTTGCAGAGTGTGACGAGCACCGAATGTGCTGGAGGAGCCATAGGTGGCTGAGGGTTGCAGCTGTATCTTTTGGGGGACAATACTACACTTTGCTGGGAAGGTGAGGCTCAAGGCTTGGAGGTTCCCATTCTCTCTGCTGCTGCTGTCATACAAATGCTGGCACAGTGATCGGCATGAATGTGTGTGCCCCTGGTTGATAAAATAATCAGACCAACCAGACAAAATAAAGATACAACTCGAGCCAAGTCCCATCCCAGAGCCCAGCCCAGCAGGCATAGATTTACTGAAATCTGTGACTGGGCAGTCACAGATTCACTGTGAATGCTGTGAGTTACTGCTCTAAACATACCCAGGAGCTACATGCACTTCCACAGCCTGCTGTGCCTCTGCACAGATGCATCAGCCGAGTTTACATCTAGCTCCACTGCTTTTAATTGCCAGTATCTCTATCTACCAGCAGTTGTCTCTCATTGCTGAAGAAGATAAACTACTATTGCAAGACCAGCTTCAGTTACTACAGGTTATTCCTTATAGCAGCAGGATATATTTGTAAAACTTTTGCTCATCTCCTTGATCGAGCACTCTTGAAAGCAGTAGCCCTGCTGTGCTCTGCGTTTCCAGCTCCTGCCTCGCTACTTGACTCCGGAGGAATTTCCTCCTCCCGATGATGTTTAGGGAAGCTGCACCTGGGAACCCACCAGTTTTTGCCTTTCTTTTTCCTGGAGAAATGAGCGTTTCTGAGCACATACACGGTGACTTACAACCTGGGCAAATTCCAAGTATTTAACCTTTGTTCTTTCCTGACGCTCTGCAAATTAACTTAAAATAACAGAGTGATATGGAGTGTTTGCTGGAAGTAACTGGTGAAATCGAATTTCACAGCTTTAAAACCCTGTAAATACTGTTCACCTGTACTGGTTAATTGAGTTTGTTGCTGCTAGCGTGTTTTGTGAGCTGAGTTCAAAATCAAATGCTGTTAGATATTTATTCAATATAGAAAATAGTTGGAATTTTAAAGAACAAATAGAAATAGATCTATCAAGGTTTAGTTTGTATGCTGACTTAGAGCAAAATTAACTGATATTAATGTGGGGAGATCTTGGAGTATCTCATAACTGAGTTCATGGATTTTTTTTTCTGTTAAAAAAAATAGCTTTATGGAAATTGATGATAATACATTACTCCAGATGCACAGCGGCTGATGTGATTCGGCCTGTACACCCTCGTGAACAAAACCACAGGCAACCCCCTCACAACCGCTGCTGATACCAAGGCTGCCGGGGGCTTGGGAGCATTGCGGTGGATGCAAGACTGACCCTGCGGCAGAGGCAACGGGCTCACTTGCAGCACCAACTCTCTTAGGAAATAGCCAGGAAGTCCTTGGATGAACTGCAAATATTTTTGTTTGCATCGGCGATAGCTGCCGGGGTTGTGTTTAGAGGCAGGCAAGGGGTAGGTTGACGTGGGTGAGGACGGCAGTCCTGGACAGCTGAAGTCATGCGGGGAAGGACCCTCGGGTGAACCGTGTGGGGCGGCGCAGGCAGGGAAGATGCCCCGGGGGACAGATTTGCTCTGCAGAAAACACACAAAGTAACGATTTCTGAAGCTGAGATTTTGACTCTTCTGCTATGTGAGGGGAAACTCCTGACACTGGGGGAAAAGGTGTTGGAGAACAGAGTTGGGCAGTTTTGTTCCTCAGAATCCCCCCTGCAAAGACCTGCTTCCACAACGTCCTGTGCTAGGTCTTGACACATTTTACACTCCCGAAGGTCTACAGGGAGCACCACTGGTGCCATGCCGGCGGCGAGTACATCGGAAAGCCCTCGGAGCAGGATGCATGACTACAGTGCATGGTGCCATGGCAAGGCACGTGTAGCTGCATGAAGAAGTCTGTGATTTTATTCTCCCTGCAGAATTGAAGGGAAGCTGAGCCTCTAGGAAATGTTCAGGATTATATTTATAAAGAGTGTTTTTAATACATCATTTAAAGTGCCAGATACAGATTTGTTTTTATCATATGCTTCATATAATGACTTCTCTTCGAAAACGGAATTTGTCAAGCTGTTAATTTTAATGTTGAAAAAGCAGCCATTAAGTTTTGTGCTTCACTAAAGCCCAGTCCTACTGTAACACCTATGTATGTGCTTAAACATATTAGTAGGACTGGAACCCCTGGGATTACTCGCGTGATTAAAATTAAGCATGCGTGAAAGTGTTTCAAGGTCAGGATTTTCAAGTTCTCTCACTCATGCGTAGAGTGAAAAAAAATCCTATTAACCACTCAGTCACCTAATAAAACTGCTGTTGTGTTTATTTTAAGGGACTTGCTGCCACGTGATAGGGAAGGTGTATTACAAAGCATGTAGATACCAAACTTGGCATAATTAAACACTCTTGTCATGATTACCTGCCCGAGTGGCCAAATCTTGCAGCAATGGAGAGAAGTCCTTACTCTAACATCTTGAGTACAAGCGAGATAAATAATGTGCCAACCTGGTCACATTATTATTTTATAATAAGGCAGTATGTTTCATGGAAGAGCTGAATTTTGTTTTTAATGTATGCATTTCATTTTCACATCAACGCAAACTCGATGTTTCCAGAAAGACTCAAAACAAAACAGTACTTAGGGTGGCAATATGGGTTTTGTATACCAGATGTACTAAACTTTGCCAAATCGCTCACAGAAAACGTTCACGAGACAGTCCTGTCAAATTACAAGTTCAAATTAGATGGTTATGGGGGCGTTGAGACTTTCTCTTGTCTAAACATTTTCCCACTGCTTTCTACAAGAGAGTCGTCCCTGGCGGTGGTGCACTTGTATCATGACAGGATAAAGCAAAACAGGTTTTCATGCCGTGTTAATAATTGCTCTCGTTACTGCAAAGCGTGAACCTGCGGCAGAGGCTCGGGGGCACCCGAGGCCCTGAACAGCTTTAGCCGTGGGAACTGAGTGAGGGCAGGGCCCAGGTTCCCACTGGCCGCCGTTCCGCAGGGAGCAGGATGCGTCTTGCGTGGAGCCCTCAGCCCTCCGAGCGGAGCGGGCCGGGAGCGGGGCAGCGCTGTGCGCGGGCACCTCCATCCCTGCGGCCCCACAGACCCAGACGCGGCTTTGGGTTCTTCTCTCCGGTTCAACAAGGCTCCTCTCTCTTGCAAGCTGTGCTCGGAGGAAGGGGCAGGCCTGCTTCACTTAGGCACTCAGTAGGAGTATGTAAGAGGTAGGTCCGCTCCCAGTTGCGGTTGGGAGAGATTTAATCCATGTTTCTTTTCCCCTGGGCAGCTGGGGCCCTGTGGGAGTGGGAGAGGGCGGCAGGCTCGGGGCAGCTCCGTGGCCGCTCTCTGCTGCGTGTGGATCTGGCACAAGCGGTTCTAGAGCTGGGATGGAACCGGCTCTGAAGCAAGTACTGTGCGAAGCCATGATAGGAGACGGTCTCAAAAAGAAGAGCGTCCAGACTCCCCTCCTGGTTACTGACCGACCTCTGGGTCCTGCACATTGACTGTGTCCCCAGTGGCTCTCAGGAGAAACTCGCAGAAAGGATATTTCCAGTTTAAAACAAACAAACTATAAATATTTTAGTAAAAGGAAAGGGCGCGCACAGGGTGAACTTTGAGACGTGCTCCGAAAATATGCTGCTGACCTCTCACTTGACATATCTGTTTCCCTATTAGACTGCAATATAATTAGGGCCTGCTCTAACCCCGCCGCCTGCTTCATGCTTAACATCAATGGCAACGTAGCCACACGGGCTGCAGTTAGAATAAGGTATACATGCAAAAGTCTAAAATAATCCGTGGCATAGCAGAAGGAAGGATAGCCAAGGAGAGAGAAGAATGCCCAATTCCATATCTTGAGAGATTTTTAGGTGTCTTACCTCATAGACGTGAGCCGATGCTGTATCACAGGCTGGCCTCAAGGCCCAATTCCCTTTCCGTGAGCGCGGATGAGAAGCCGCCATGCTGAAGCCAGCGTTGGGATGTGAATGGAGAATTAGGACCAAAATGAAATGAGATCGGGAGTGGAGGAGGACGACGACTGCTCTTGGAGCTGCTGAAGGTTGAACTGGTAAATAGGTGGTCGCCTGGCTAGCAGGTGGCCGTGGCGGTAGCAGTCACCGTGATGCTAATAGCTGATGACTCTCAGATGATTCGGTCTGACCTTCCGTGTGCTGCAGGCCACTGACTGCGACCCAGTGACCTTTCCTCTGAGCCCCGGGCGTTGAACACGGGCTGCTGTGGGAGGCAAGGACACGTCTGGGGCGGCGCTGGTAGGGAAAGGGTGGCTGTAACCCACCCGTGTTTGCAAGCAGCCTGCTTGGGGAAGGCCCCTTTAGAAACAAGAAAGTTTTAATGGAAAGATAATATATTTAAATTTAATAATTAATATTAAAATAATAAATTGTGTCAGGAAGACAAAAGGTGTAGAGGTTCTCCTGTCACATAGTTTACAAGTCTGGAGAGGAGGACCATGGCTCTGTCCTGCTGGTACCCTGGGGTAGGAGTCGACGTGATGGGGGAGAAGCTGTGTGAGTTTTCCTGCCTCTTCAGGGCTGCATCTGAAACCAAACCGTGCAACCCAAAAATGTAACGGAAAGCCTGGCAAGGACAGGAAGCCTCATAATAAGGTTCCAGATAAATCAAGACCTCCTTCCATGTTCCCTGTCCACAGAAAGAGAGGAGAATAAAATAAAATAAAATAAAATAAAATAAAATAAAATAAAATAAAATAAAATAAAATAAAATAAAAAATAAAATAATCCTAAGACTGTACTGAACGGTAGTAATGGGCAGCCCTGATCTGGTGGCCTGCTTTTTTGGAGATTTGCTGATGATCTCCCTAAGGCCAGGACTGTAATCAGGAAACCTGCTTTTACAGCACTTTTTAAAGAGATGCACAATGGGCACTTAAAATAGCAGAGAGGTTAGTATATACATTCAAGTGGTAGTGAAACCTGCAAATGCTTAGACATGTGCACTAATATTTCAAGGGCACAGAGCATGCATGGAATAAATACACTTTTGTAATATTCCTGTGACATTAAGAATTGTAAACCAAAAAAAAAGAAAAACCTACAAAAAAAATGAGTACATGGATAACCCCCACACTGCAAAGGAAACGGTACAAAAACCACCATCACTTTTGTTGTGAAAGGCTTATTTTGCCTAGCTCATGGCTGATTTACAGCCTGAGTTTAGGAGACTCATACAGACTACTAAGGAAATTGCTGAGAAGACTTCAGACTCTGAATACCCTCTTTTGTACATAGTGCAAATCATCTGCAGAAAAAAATATTTTACCATATTTAGATGTTACCTGCAGGTTATCATATTCTCCTTGCTTTATACTTATGTTTTAAAAACAAAGAAAAAGAAAGAAAGAAAAAAGATAAGCCATCCTAAGCCAAAAACTTGGTTGATGAAATAAAGCAGTTTTGCTAGTTTGTATCTGGGAGGAGCTGATGGCCAGTTTTCATTAATCTGTCATAGGTCTAGTTTGTGCTACAAGTAGGAGGATGATTTATCTAGCTGGTTAAACTGAGGTAGTTGTATGAACAGCACTAAAAGAGGTGTCCTCACCAAAGCCAAGAAGCAGAAGATTGAGCCTAATTTATGGCTCTGATCCTGCCTGAAATCCTGACTCCAAAAAAGCTCCTTCTGAAGCGCAAGGCAAAACTATAAATTGAGAGCAGAGTGCCAGGCTTCTCTGTGGATTACCTGATATATAACGGTATCGAAACGCTGATGTCATTTGGACGAGTGCTTAACTCAACATTTCAGTTTTTCTGATACCAGGTGGAACATCTTAGCTTATGCAGGAGGAAGAAATATCTCAGCATTATTAAGGAAACTCTTTTCCTCTCCAGCACATGGCAGGCCTCTGCCTCATTAAAATGGGGTGGCCTGGCGTGTTTTACTTTGATCAGCTTTCACTTACGGGAAAATTTGCCAAATTTAAATATACATGATCTACACTTTCCGTTTATTGGAAAAGGAGTCCTAAAAAAAAAAAAAAAAAGGTGAATCTCTCCTTTAAAGTGGAACAATACAGTATTGAATTCCTGTATAGAACACAGCAAAGTCACAGTGAGATCTGCTGAATACTCCTGACCGGCCTTTACCTGAGTATTTTATTTTTGTATCTTTACTTTCCCATAAGCTGACTGATGGCTGATTGTGTATTTCTATACACGAGGGTAGTGCAGCCTCTTTGGTTAGCTGGGTCCTGACAGCTTTAGATGAGAGCAATTTTAAGCTAGTTTAAAATATGTGCAAAGTGCCACTAAAAATCCTCCAATATTTATCTGCAAAAGCAAAGCGGATAATGAGGAGCTCTAGTCCTTTCCCACTGTGGGCACAGCCCTGCAAAATTAATTGGGACTGACCTCCCGCTGAACTGCTGGGGTATTAGGGAGAGAACTCCCACGTCTGCTTTTAAACGTCTTGGTAAGTCCTAGCGATGCAAAAATGCTTACTTTAAATAGCTGCCCACGTGCAGGGTAGCAGCCCTTTTCACAAGGCAGCTTTCTGTCTCCGCAAGTCGATAGTTGTGTATCCTCACATGCACTGAGCTAGCCTCTGCTTCACCTGGCCCATCACCTCTGCTAAGCAGGATTTTCTCTGTTTTTTGCTAGTGTTGGAAACCATGTGGAAACCAAAAAGCAAGCTCCTTTTTTTTTTTCTAATGTATGTCCTATCTCTGTACAAATTATGATTTGAATAATCCCTTGCAGCACTGACAAAAAAAAAAAAAAAGTGTAGTGAAGTTATAAGGCACAGACTTCCTAGAGCAAATTCTACCTAGCTTAGAAAATCATCCACCGGGACTCATTTCCTCGGGATGATTTTGTAACTCCATCATATTCCTAAATCCATCCTACCTGCGATAAAATACTATCCTGCATTTGCTCTTGTACCGTAAGAGCCTAAGATACTTCCACAGAAGAGTATGGAACAGAACAGTCAACTAGAAAACAGCAAGTCAAACAAAGTGACCAGAGTCAACTAACACCAGCAAAAGTCCTTTTGCCATGTAGCTGCCGTAAAGAATTTCCTTGGTTTTCATCTCCTTTGCATTGGTTTGTAAAATCTCTTTGTATGGGATGGCCTTCCTGGCTCCCTGCTCCAGGTCCTACGGTCCTGCTGCCAGTCCTTTGGGTCCTGCTCTGCTTCTGCTTTCTCAGTTGCCACAGTGGGAGTTTAGTTTGTGTGAATAAAGCAGAGCCGATCATTTTGTTCCTCCTCTTTATATTTTACTGTGTAACGGTAAGAATGCCTGATGGGAAAGGCTTTTTCTGTCAGTAAGGGACAAGCTGAGCACAGATAGAGAGATGAAAACTCTTCCAGATGATCATTAAGCTACGAGAAAATGCTTTTCTTACTGGTCGTCACTGCTTATACACAAGATGCATTAGCAACCCCTGCTGCTGCAGTGCAAATCGCCCGGGAATGGGAAGTTTCCAGCAGCACCGCAGCCCGCAGAGCCACAGGCTTCAGGTACACAGGAGGTCATCTGGGAATGCAGGGCTGTGGTTCAGGCACTAGCCCTGAGCATGCCCGTTCTAGTGCAGGAATTAATTGTTCAATTCCAAATAACTTTCCGGAAAAAAAAAAAAAGTAGATTTAAATTATTTGTTAAATCCCAGGCATATTAGAATTAGAGGGGAAAAGAAGAATGAAAAAGACCATTTTCCATAGAGGTGGTTATAAGATCCGGTGTAGCTTCTTTTTGTCCAGCTGGACGCTGCTCGGAAGTCTGCTATTAATGCAAACTTCAGTGTTAACAGGTGGACAGAAAGCTCAGCTTTTCTTCTCCGTGTCCCTGTGCCCCATTAAGGTTTTTACCTTTTTAAATATAAACAGTTCAGCATCAGTGCAAATCCTAAGACTTTAGAAAGAAAGCCTTTATATTCTTAGAAATATACAGTAATTGCTGTATCTCAAATATCTGTAAAAGATCTGCCCATTTGTATAAAACTGCCAAAATACTGATCTTGACAAAAGACGTCAGTTATTATACCTTGCCAGGTGCTGTCATTGCAAATGCATAGCAAAAATATACATTACCACAAGGCTATGCTATAATATAGATTCATAATATTTATTGAGGATAATATTAGCTGTTCACTAAGCAGTAAGTCTCAAGTTCAGGAAGAATTTTTGACTGTGGCTGTTTAGATGCACATTTATTTACTGTGCTGAACCTGGGCTTTTATTTGGTGATTGAAAGATTCTCAATTATTTTAGAAGCCTATATAAAACTTTCACATAAAGAAAAAACACCCAGAAACCTTACTGGGTCTGCTAAATACTACAGACGCTGATATACACACTGAATAGCAAGAATAGCTGCTGATGTATCTGAACAGCATTCAGCAGCAAAAGCCGCAGGTTTGAGACGTAGCTAATTAAAATTAGATATTAAAATAAAAGATAGCAATGCATCTTGTATAAGATTTCCATTGGTGAATCTCAGATGCTTTACCCTGGAATTAAAAATATCATTATCTATTTCAGCAGACTGGGAAACAGAACCAAGCGATGATGAGCAAGTTCGCCAAAGCCACAACAACTGATTGAGGAGCCCCGTCATTTCCTCACTGCCAACTCCGTGGGCAGCTCATTCCTACTCTGCCCTGTTAATAATTACTGCAAATCCAGGAGAAGTGAAGCCCAGCTCTATGAGAGGGAGACAGACATGGTGGACACGGTCATCGCTATGTTTGGCTGGCGGAGACGCGCTGCCGAACCTCTGTTGTGCCTGAGGCTCCTGGTGCAGTAAAGGCGAGTGAGCTGCGAAACCCGTGGGCTTGGAGGCAGCCCCTGGGCAAGCGGGTTGGCAACACTCGAGCACTGTGTGGCCCCAGGTGCTGCCTCTCTCTGCAGTCGGGGGAGTTGAGCACCGTTGCAATGTGTGGTCCCACACTTCCCTTAGGAGCTTAGCCTGCTGCAAAGCACCCTGCGGGGCTTAACTTTTTTCCTTTCTTTTCCTTTCTAAAGTCCGCGAGGGAGAGCACTCGGTCTGGAGAAGTCCTGAGTTCGTCACCTGTCTCTGGTGAAGAGGGATGAAACTCACGCGTCCTCTTGCTGAGGAGGGACCGTCCAACCACGGAGCTGCCCAGGGCTCCTCTCCCCTGCGGAAGTTGTGGAGACTGTGAACCCAACGGAGCCTCCAGCCTCGGTGAGGACCTTGGGAGAGGGGAAGTGACTTCTCTCTGTGTGGATGCCTTTCACTGAAGGCAGAACCTACACGATGGCGGATTTCCTTTACCCCTGAACTGAGTGTCACGAAGGTCTCCCACCAAATTCCTCCTCTTCGCCGATGATGCTGGCAGCCCGATCCGCAGAGCGGAGGGCGACACGGACTCACACTCCCGTTAGCGGCACACTCACGTGTTCATGCTCTGGGACGTCTAATTTGAAAACGGTGCAGAGGTTGGTCTCCTCTGTTGCTCTCCTTTCGCTTACACTTTGCACCTACTATCTGGGCAAGTCACTGCACAGCTGAAGCCAAAAAAATGAAGCAGCAAAGATAAGAGGCTGGAAGTTAAGATCGCTCACGCGTTCTTTTTGTGGTAAGTCACATGAAAAGTAGGTGAGAGGACAGAAGATAAGCAGAGGGAAAGCTGCAGTGACAACCTGGGGTTTGAGTCTCTTGTAGATCATAAATCTGCACCACACATCTTTTCTTGTTGTTTTAAACAGGGTTTATATCAAAATCAATGCTTAAGAGTTAGATGCATGTATTTCTGGTTATTCTGATGAGTTGTGGAATAGCTTCCCAGGCAGGTGGGAAGGGCTACTAAGGAGTATTGTTCATGGTACCAGGTATCAGACAGTCCTGAGTGAAATCAAGGTGAACAGGTGACTTTTATAGCGGGCACAGGAGCACAAACCATAACTGTAGCAGTCCACCTAAGCTTAGGCTACACTTCCACGAGTAATTTCTAGACATATCCTTGAAGTCCTCTCCTTTGGACAGCTTGAAGCACTGGCAGCCACTGTGACTAGATGCTGATTTTTCATAGTCACTTGGGGCTAAATTTCTCTCATTGACGCTGACAGGAATCTTTCCATTGACTTCAGGAGCAGCTGGGTCGAGCTGTGCTCCTTGCTCTCCCCAGCGAGCAGCTTTGTCCACACAAAGCCACGGATGAGGCTCAGTACGAGTCCAAAACTGCTCTCACAATCGAGAATCTGGCATCGGTTGCCATGATGAAGAGGATGCGATGGGGAGGGGAGAGAGGAGAGGAGGATCTGTAAAGCCAGGGCTTTTCCTGCCATGAAATGGAAGGGAATATAGGGACATTCTAGCAGAGAGGTATTTACACCTGTCTGGAGAGCAGTTAATGCACCAAGCCTATCGTATGCAGAATCAGTGACTTTGCTTTGTTCAGTCTGTGTTAAGATGTGGTTCTTTCATACCAGGGATCTCAAATGTGGGATCTCTTTTCGTTTTCTGTTACTATTTGTTGGTTGTTTGGATGTATCCACACAGCTTGGGAACTGTAATTACAGGCTTGGCCAGCTACAGTGCCAGTGCGCAAAGTCCATCTGATAAAAAAATAAACCCTGGAAGGTTTCAGGAAAAGGAAACTGCAGATGTGGTTGGCTGGGCTAGAGTCAGCGCTTTCGGCCGGTCAGGGTAGGTGTTTGCACTGTCGCCCCCGCAGCTGCCCGGAAAACACTGCAGTGACAGCATTGATGGACCCAGCTCCAGAGCGCTTCATTTAGGGTGGTTCCCCTGCGGCTCATGGTATTTTGGGTACCAGAACTTGCTCTTGAAATACACGTCTTGCTGCACCCCCTGGCAATTACGTTGACATTGTACAAGGGGAGAAACAAAAAGTAAAATGATGGAAAGTGAAAGAGAAAAGTAAAATGACTCATTTAAACTCAGGAAGCTGAAGAGGCAGGAGCAGCAGGACCAATGGGAGAAAATCTCTGGAAAAAAAAAAGAGAACAGAAAGGGGGATGATGGAATACAGGGATATGGTGAGAGAAATGAAAGGAAGGGAGGGAAGTTGCAAAAGGAGAGGAGAAGTTGCTGTTCAAAGGTAATAGGCAAGAGAGAATAAATGAGGAAAGGGGAGAGTGTCTAAAAAAGGAGATAATAAAGCGGAGAGATGGATTTAGAAAGATTATCAGACAGTGATTGTGACAAGCAGTAAGGAAAGAAATGTAAACTGAGGAGAGAAAAAAAAAGATGCAAACAAATCTTGTCTTCAGCATTAAAGAATACAATGTTAAAATTTTGTCCTTATAATTTCCTTCTGCAAGGCACATGCCTATCCACTTGAATAATATTAAATGACTTTTAACTCCCTTCAGTTTTGGGAGCTCCTACTGTGTCCCAGGAGATGTCCAACCCTTCCATAGTGGATTTATCCCTTTTACTTTTGACTTCTTTTTTTAGTTGTAAGTCACCTTTGGGGAGAACCCTGTAAGAAGTCTCTACATCCCCAAGGAGTCCGCAAACAGCAGCCCTGGGCTAGGTGGGAGCTGCTGAGGCTGTTTCCACCACAGGACAGTTCCTTGACTCAAGCAGCAACAACCCAAACTTTGGAAAAAACAGCCCCAGATCTCAATGCTGCCCTAGTCAGGTATGAAACTTGTCTCAAAACTAGTGCATGTTTCAGGAAGCAGGGGACTTTTCCACATAGGTTCACAACTGAACATGGTGCATAGCCAAAGTCACAGCAAAGGTCAATTCCCATCACAGAAATGCAGAAAACCTTTCCTTGGCAGGGAGTCTAGTTTTGTGCTGATTTTGCAACACAGTAAGTCTGAGCTGCAGAAAACTCCTTCTCATACACGTGCCATGAAGGGGAAAACAGGACCCATCAGGGTCACGGTAGTGTCAAAAGTTAATACAATTAAAACCTCTGGAACAGGTTTTACTCAAGATTTCCCTGCACATTTTCTGTACATTTCAGTGTATTTTCTCCAGACCTGATGGGTTGAATGGAATTGCATGACCATAAAATCACACGGGCTCTGGATTTTATGACGATGTTCTGGCTGAGATCGTTTGGTTTCACAAACGTTAAGACAAGGGAGGGCAGAAAGCTTCTTGCAGTGAGGATGCAGGTCTCTTGCTCTGCAGGAGAACGATGTTTTAGCCTTATTCCAATACTCACCATGTCTGAAGCGGCGCGAAGGGATGCGGGATCAGGATTAGGTCAGGAAAAGGCAGAGGAAGGAGCTTGCTCCTCTCCCTGCAGGCTGCAAGGGCAGTGGGAGGGATGCTCCTTGGGGAGGTATTTCTCCCCACAGAACAGCCAGTGCCTGTCCCCATGCTAGGACTCTAACAGGGGATGCAGAGGTGACTGATGCTGATTTCATGATTTCGCAGCTCTGAAAGTGCTGCTGCTGCAGCGGTGGCTGAAGTGGTGAAGCTTCTGCTAGCAGCAGCATGCAAACGGGGAATCACTGTAGTGTTCAGAGGGAGGGAAATGGAAAGCATTGAGGGGGTCGTTGGGAGGGGAACTTGGCACAGAGCGTTAGAGTGCCTGGTGGCTATACTCTTAATAGTTATATATAGCTTTTAAGAATTTGGAATCTCGGTGCACATCTTTCTTGAGTCTAGTTAGCCGTGGGAGCAGGACTGAACCTACACGATGCGCTGGAACTCAGTTTATTTTTCACTGTGGTTTCATTTTCTTTTTTTACAGTAGAATTTCAAGCCAGGGCATGTTTCAGTGGCCTAATCTTAAAAGCACGGAGAAGCAATCCCTTGATTTGTTCTGCAGGGAGGAGCACTCTCGTTTCCGAAGCCGTCGGGGAAGTATCGCAACCGGTGGTGTTTGTACCAAGCGTAGCTTGCCGCCAATAACGGTGCCAGCAGGAAGGCAGAAACACTGTACAAAAAACAAATGTATTGACTTTAGTTTGGTCCAGTTCAAAACAAAGTAATTGTCCGTCTGCTTGGGGAAGTGCTAAGACTGTTCAGCAAATTTTTGTGACCCTTCAACTTCTCTGCCAAAGGTGCTTCCAGCCACAGAGGAAGAGGGAATTGCTTTTGTTTATTCACCTTTATTATTCTGTGGCATTGCTCTATTTAACTGAAAATACTCTGGATAAGTTTCCATTTATAATTCAGCTAGTAAACCGAGAACGGACAGTTGCTAAATCTCTCTGTCAGAATTACAGCAAGCACCTGGTCATGACCACTAAAACTAATGTTGCTAAACCGTTTCCACAATAACTTCATGCTCCAAAGTTTCCAACCAATTATCTCTTGAGATGAAATTTTCCACATTTGGCCTCCATTCGGGAGCGATATTTTTTTCTTTGGGGTTTGAGAAAAATGATGCCAGCTGTTTCTGAGCGGGGCGTGAACGATAAAATTATGCCTTTGTAGTAATAAAAACTTCATAGAGTGCTCCAAGCCAAAATGTGCAACTTGCTCTAGACCTCTCCAGAGAGTAATTTTTTTTTTTTTTTTGCCTGGCATTATATATATTATATTTGATATTGATCAATACAGATGAACAAAGACAAGGTGATGAACCTGTTTGGAAGGAGCTGGGGTTGGTTTGCGCGCAGGTGAGTACACGCGCGTGCAGCTCGAGCAGCCCGCGGGCGCCTCGGGGACGCGAGTGCAAACGCAGGCAGACACCCGCCGAGGTGAGGCTGGCTCTTGCGTGAGCAAAAAATCTAATTGCAATTTAATTCCCTCGTTAAAATAGCTCCCAGAATAAACAGCTGGAGACATGTTATCATAGTACAGCCCCGCTGAACGTTATGAAATTAATTGTCTGGCTGAGGCTATAAATTGTAGATCCGAATTCACACAGCTGGGACATCCCCGAGCGTCTCAGAGGTCCCGATCTCTCCCCGCTCGGTAAATGCGGGAGGCACCTGCGGTTAAGGGAGCGCTGGCCGCGGTGTGCGCGCCGCGGGGCTGGAGCACGGCGCCTGCCTCCGCCGGCTGCGCGGCTCCCCCGCGGGCAGCGGTTTCTCCGCCGAATCGCTGCCCCGGCACTTCGGGGGCCGCTGGAGTCAACTCCTGTTGTCCAGGGAATCGGCAGGCGGGGGAGCACAACGAGCCCAAAGCCCCCTCGCTGCCCGGTGTCCCGCGGCGGACTCCTTGCTCTCCCTGACTCCTAGGGGCGCAGGGAGCTGGTGTGCCTGACGAGAGGGGATTTTTGTTGTTGTTATTTATCTGGGGGGACTTCCTGTCACGCCATCGGCCGGGTCGCTCCTGCCGCGGCGCGGAACCCGGCTCGTTCCCGTTCCGCGGGTGAACGGAACTTTTCGCCGGCGCTTGAGGCGGCCGGCGAGGGGGATGCGCGCGTCTGAGTGCGAGTGCGAGGGTGAGGGGCCACACGCGCCTCCGGCGCCGTCGGCTCCCGTTCCCGGTTTCTCCCGTCCTCTCGCCGCGACCCTCGCTCGTTCCCGCTGTCGCGGCGAGTCCCGGAGGGCTCCGGGCGGCTCTTCCGCGGGGCAGCCCAAGGAAAAGGGGGTCGCGGCCCGGCTCGGGGGGCGGGAGAAGGGGTCTCTTTTGGGCACGCTCGGCTTGGGCCGGCCCGGTCCGCGCGGGGCCGGTCCCGCCTTGCATCACCGCGCGGGGGCCTCGCCTCGCTCCCCCCCCGCGGCTCCGCTATTAATAGCATGACATCAGCGCGGGGCCGCCGCCAGCGCGGATGCCAGCGCCGCCGCCAGCGCCTATATAAGGCGGGTGATGCAACCGCGGGCAGCGGCAGAGCGAGGCGGCGGCGGCAGCGGGCGCTGCGCTCCGGCGGCCGCGACGAGCAGAGCGGAGCGCGGCGGAGCGGCGGGCGGGCAGGCGCCGAGCCCGCTCCTTCCCTCCTCTCTTTCCCTCCCTCCTCCTTGCCGGGAGCAGCTCAGGTAGGTGAGAGCCGCGGGCAGCCCGCGCCGTCGGGGCGGCCGCTCCGCCGCGCTGCTCGCGGTGCCGGCGGGATGCGCTGCTTCCCCGCTGCTTCCGTCCAAACTCGCGGAGAGGAGCGAGGCTCCTGCCCCAAGCGCCGTTACCGCCTCCCCGCGCACCACGGCAGCGTGCGGCGCTCCCGGCCGGCGCGCGGGGGTGGCGGCNGGCGGCGGTGGCGCCGGGGCTCCTCGGCGCCGGGGCTGCCCGGGGTTCGCGGTCGCAGCGGCGCCGGGGGAAGGAGCTGCCGGGCAGGAGCAGCGGCGGCGGCTCGAGCCGGGCGAAGCAAAAGAGAAAGGAGCGGCGGGGGCCGCTCCGGGCGCTCGCGCTCCGGTGTGTGTCTGTGCTCGAGTAACAGCCTGGGGGCTGCCGCGGGCGGCCGCATCCTCAGGTGAAAACTTGGGCAAACAAGCTGCAAGTGCCGAGCGTAGGTGGGAAAGGGGATCTCGAGGCAAGAGCGAGCGAGAGGCAGCGCGAAGACGAGTCTCTGAAGCCGCTCGGAGGAGCGGCGGAGGGAAGCGCTGCGCTCGGCTCCGGGGCCGGGACGAGGCAGCAGGCAGGTCCCGGCCGAGGGGTCGGCACCTCGCGGGTCCCGCCTGGACCCGCGTCCCGGCCGCAGCGGCAACCGGACCCCGGGGTGGCCACCCCGGCGGGACAGGGACTCCCGTTTGATCTCCTTCCTGGTACTTCCCCAGCTCCTTTTCCTTACAAACACGGAGAAAATGAGATACTGCTCGGGGTAACTTATAGCTAAAGAGTTTTTGTTTGTTGGTTTTCTTTTTTTTGTTTTGTTTTGGTTTTGGGGGGGACAAAATCTGTGAGAAAGGAAAGAATAGTCAAATGCTGTTTTATTATTATTATTTTATTTAATAACAAAGTCGGATGTTGGGAAGGTCAGAGCACTGCTCAGGCGGGACAGCAGCAGTTTTCCCTGGCCAAGGACGCTTCCCTCTGAGCTTCCTCGCCTGGTGGGCACCCTCCCACCTTTTTTTTTTTTTTTTTCTCTCTTCTCTCTTCTCTCGTTGTTTTTTTTTTTTAATCAAGGAAAGAGCAACTAGAGCACTCGAGGATATCACAGCATAGTACAGGACTCACTGGTGCCAAGGCTGCCCTCGGCACTAGCAGAAATGCAATGTGGACACAATTTCCCAGGCACCTGGCTAAAATATGAAAATTTTTGGTTTCCTCTGGGGAGGAATATACGGATAGAGGAATAAAACACCAGTGCTGGAAAGCCGTTGGCCCCATTAATTCTTCCTAGGCTGTTGCTGTTAGTTTGAGCCTCCCAGTTTGAGTGCATTAAACAGAATTAACTTTGTCAAATGAAACCATCCCTGGGAGCCAAAGGGACTGACAGCAAATGCAGCTGGGGTTTCTGGAGTCGCTAGCGGCTCCGGTGCTGCTGGGAACCTGTCGGACATTGGTAAATGGTAGATGGCATTGGGAGGAGTTTAGCTGGAAATTATAGGGATGTTCCTGACTTGTTGGAAAAGGGTACCCGCTTGCTTTCTGAGATTATGGGATTAAACCGTATCAGTACTTTAAATGTGACTCATGAGCAGGGGCTTTCTGAAGAGAATTACATAAATTTCCCAAGGTCTGTCTGAATAACAAGTTGTTCCAAATAATTTCCCCACCTTTAAAAACTGAAGGTGAAATCCTGGCCCCGCTGAGGTCAACTGAAAATCTCCTTTTGACCACAGTGTGTTCAGGATTTCACCCCCAGAACACGGGAATCCTCCCTCTGCGCCGTGGCCACCAAGTCTGTGAGCGAGCGCTCCGGTGCGCCTGGTCGCTCTTTACCAAGAGGCAATTTGCTGCCCTTGGGTTTTTATGTTGCCCTCACTTGGCACGAACTGGGTGCTACTCTGACTCGCCCCGGGGTGGATTTGCAGTGCAGTATTTGAGACAGTCCTGCGCGAAATCTGTCCTGCTGTCAAGGCACGTGATGCCCAAGTCCTTCTTGCTGCGTTACAGAGGGGCAGGCAGGGAACTGCTCAGCTCTGGGCTGGCCGCGGGGAAATTTGACTTAACCCACATGGCCACCCTGAGGCAATTGCTTGCCCACCTGCACCAAGGTAGCTGTAACTGACTTTGCTTCAGTTATTGCAGTTCTAGCCAAGAGAGTAGACAACACCTGCTGTAATTATCCCAACTGCCATTAAAAATAATAATAAACCCCCCCCCAAAAAAAAAAAAACGTAAAGTCCAATTTAGGACAAATTGCCTTATGAATAATCCTATTTCCTCTGGATTTTCAGCCGTCGCCCCTCAGCCCAGACCTCCTGCGTGCTGCGTCTAGGCGAGGACAGCGCCGGCTGGGCTGGCTGGGGTGCCCGGCCAGGCCGTTCGGTGGCCCAGGGGGCCATCGCTTTACATGAAGCACAGAGGGCCCCTCTCCCACTCCCTTCCACGTTCGGTTGTTGTTGCTCAACCAACTAAAAAAATACATGAGGATGACTAAAAAGAGGAGAGTGGAGAGCGCCGTCAGCCAGGTTCATTTCCTTAGGAAAATTGCTGGACCTAAGGGAGGGTATCCCTCCCCATGGTATCCATTAGCATAATTCCCTTAAGTCTCCTCAGTTACACTGTTTTATGTCAGCAGGAGATCTGACCAAAATATCTAAGAATTTAAAACCCTTGTGGAGGGCACTCAAGGACAGTTTCAGATTTTACAAGAGCAAAGGAATGAAACAAATGACTTATCATTCCTCAGGGCTTCTTCCTCCCAGCTTGCTCTGTGCTTTGAAACCCCATCTTCACGTCTGTGCCGACTCCTGCTCAGGACTCTATAACTAGACCTTAACCATCCTGTGTGAAACACAAGTAGGATAATTTTGGGGGCTGCTTATGCCCAGAAAACTGCAGCTTCTACAAGAGCTGTTGTAGCTTTACCTGAGAATGTCTGAGCTCAAACTTTGTTCTTTCCATTTGAAGGAGGAATTTGATGGTTTAGCTCTGAGGATGGAGATTCTCTTAACCTACTTCTATGTTTTAAGTAATAATAGTATTTGTCAGGGTAAAGCTTTAGAGCATGCATAAATAAGCACTCTTTCCACCTTAAGTTTCAGAGAGATCTAGAAATTTTATCATATGGTAATAGCATTAAATACTAAATTGAAGTTAAGCAGAAGTCAAGCAGAAGATTTTGCTAGTGAGCAAATTCTTCTTTGCTTGACTCCAGTGGGAGATGGGGGTATGTAGGGCATGGGGGTTGTGGCCATGCAAGAATTATAGTCTTATTTCACAGTTTAAAATATGCCTTTAGCAGATTTTTGTTTGTTTGTTTGTTTTGCTTTTCTAAAGTTGTTGAAAGCCTATTATCATCTCTTTTTCTTTACCTTTCAGCAAAATGATGGTCCAACACTCAGGCCAGGTATCAGCATTAGAAGTCAGCGCCTCCGCAATTGTTCCCACTTTGTCCCCTGCAGGGTCACTGGGGTTTGATGATTTCACAAATTTAACCCCACTGGTGAAAGAGGAACTGCGATTTGCCATTCAGAACAAGCGCCAAGCCCACAGGATGTCTTCCACACTGGACACTGTGACCGTCTCTGAAAGGCCGGTGGAAGCATCCGTCATGAAAGCAGAGGTGTGAATTGCATGTCAGGGTGATTGATTAGGGCTCTAATGGAATTCCATGGCAAGACCACTAATTATATCAAATACAGACCAACTGCTCCACCTAAACACATTTAATAGGTTTGATTCTTCAAAGCCTGTTGCTTGATTTTTTTTCTGTAGGTGCTTTTGGAAAGCCCTATGGCATTTCTCACTGCAGTTAAGTGGGCTTTAGTTGAATACTTTTAATTATGAGCAATAATTAAATAATTATTTTTAATTATGGACAGTGCTTCACAGTGACCAGAGCTAAACTCCTCTCTCTGCCTGCTTGTGGCTGATCCTGGAGTAAGTTGCTGCAGTCTCGTTTCAGAGTGGCCTGTCCAGGAGGCCCCGCGTGGGCTGCACTGAGCTGCTGCTGCTGTGCTTTGCCCATGCTGTTTTTTTACTAGCAGTGCAAAAGTATTTCTCTTATAAAGTGAAGGAATCGACTAAGTTGGGGATATGTCTGTATATTGCTTTAAATCAATTACTACTCTTGCTGTTGTCGCGAACCTCTCGAGGGGAAAAAAATCCACAAACCTTCAAGGAGTGTCATCATATGTCCCCTTACCTGCACTGCCTTTAGCTCCCTGCCTCATCCTTGCTTTCAGCTTCCGCTCTGCTTCCTGCACTCCTAGCTCCTTGTCCTCCTTGGAAAACTTGGAACAAGATGAAGGTGTAAAAGGTAGCCTGGCCAGGGTGGGAGAGACACTTGGCAATTTTTCTGAGTGCCATTGATTTAAAATAAGGAATTGAGTGGGTTGCATCTATCTAAAGTCCAGTCAGTTGGTTTTTTTTTTTTCTTTTTTTTTTATTGACAATTTTAATGGAATTTCTACAGTTTTACTGTATTGCAAGCAAGGTCAGAAACACGTCCTTATGTAACTCATGATGTGAGTGCTAACAACACTATCTATCTGCATTGTTTCTAAAAAATGCAGAAGTTATCAAAACACTGATAGAGTATTTACTGTAACTTACTGATTGTGTGTATCTGTTTTTGCTGGCTAGTTTACTCCTGAGGAGGATGAAAGGAAAAAACGGAGAAGGGAAAGAAACAAAATTGCTGCTGCAAAGTGCCGAAACAAAAAGAAGGAAAAAACAGAATGTTTGCAGAAAGTAAGTCACTAACTTGTTTTTTTCTCTTGCTCTCTCATCCTGCCGTGATCTGGGTAGATAGTACAGTAGTACTATAGCACTGTCACAGGAGGAAATGCAGAAGGATGTTACCCAAATCTAAACAAAACCTTCACAATCTTAACTGTGAAAATTGAACCGACAATATATTAGATCAGATCTGATTAAAATTGGGAGAAATGAAAACATGGCAGGAAGGTGAAGAGGTTCTGCTTCAGTGAATCTTTTCTGTGGGAATAACTTACATTTGCCTGTGTAAATTGTTCAATTGTTTGTTCAACAAAAAGAAATCAAAATCCCACTGCACATCTACAGACATCCAGGGGTAATCTCTGACCTCCTTATGAAGTGGGTGCTGTAGTAGCTTAGCCTGCTGCGTATCCTAAAACCTCTGTAGTGGCTTCAGCTGATCTGCTGCGAGGTGAAGCTAGAGGACAGCAGCAGCAGGCCTGTCTTAGTCCTTGTATCCAGGGGTAGGGGAAAAAGTTGTGCTCTTTACAGAAATGCATCGTAACATTCCAGAGAGTTAACAGGAGGCATATGTAATTTTGGATCAACTTTGGCCCCTGCAGTTCAAAGTAACTGCAGAAGATGGCAAAATTACTCTGTGTGCGTACTATTGTACGTGAGATCTGAATTGGGCTGTGCAACTTCTGTTACACCTCTAAAGGGCAAAGAAGGCAACTGTGGATCTGGTTTTCAGACCACAGTGACCTGGGGGATGTGTAGTTTCACCACTACAGGGCTCTAAGAACCTTTAACTTCTTTCTCAGCCAGTTGTATGTTTTCTCACTGATAAAAGACTGCAACTATTAGGTAAACATTGCAGTTGGCTACTTAAAGCACTCAGTCTAATAGTTGTGTCTGTACTTTGTGACTAGGAATCAGAAAAGCTGGAAACTATCAATGCAGAATTAAAAGCCCAGATTGAAGAGCTAAAGAATGAGAAGCAGCATTTGATATACATGCTAAATCTCCACAGGCCCACTTGTATAGTCCGGGCACAAAATGGAAGGACACCTGAAGATGAAAGGAATCTCTTTATTCAACAGATCAAAGAAGGAACACTACAAGGTTAAGTGATACGGCAAACACGGAAATATTTATAGTATGTTTTTAACAGCTACCAGAATCCACAGAGGAGCTGACTTAACGTGTAGGATTCTATTAGTCAAGAGCCTTTAGGAAGGGCAGGTGTCTTTCTTAAGCAGAAAGAATCATTTTGGCTTGACAGCGATTCTTCCCCTTGGAAGAGCTGGTCTCAATCAAACTGAAGTGTCTTCTGCCTCAAACGTAGGTTTTGCGCCTGTCGTCCTTGCTGTTCCTAAGACAGCTACAGACAACAGCTTCAGAAGTTTTAGCTCTCTGCTAGTATACAGCATCTGCACTCACGGCGTTTGTGCTAGAACACTATGACTTGTGATGATGCACGTGGTACAGACAGCTGTGCTGGATGGACACTACCCTTCCTTACCGCTGGTGGGGAAAGCAGACCGAGAGTGGGTTGTTTATTTTTTTTCTTCAGGTTTTGAAGTTTCCAGGAGGATGCTTTCTGGCAGAATGTACTGATATGTAATACTGCATTCTAACCAAACACGTACATGCACACGCGCACACACAAAGGCCTTTAGTTCCAACTAGGCGTTGTAATCTTTTTTTTTTTTTTCACAACGCTTGTGTGGGTTTTTTCTGTGACTCATCTCAGAGACTGAATTTGAAAAGTCTGGTAGGTGTGACAAAGAAGTGTTTCTTGCAAAACATCCACATAGCTAAGTTTGTGCTTTATGAGCTGGAACCCCAACTACTATCTGCTGGGGACTCTAATTTTTCTTTGAGTTGCTGGAGAACATTTTGCACCATCATTGGGTGGACTGGGTGAGTTAGACCCTCTGGAGAGAGGAAGCACGAAGGGATTTTGATAAAGGTTTTGCCTGAGTAAAGAACTGCAGGACTGAATCCCAAGCTTGTGAATCAGGCAAAATAATAATAATAATAAAGACATTTTAAACTAGGATCTGATCCTGCAAGCCTTAATTCATGCTTCTAAGCCTCACTCAGAGAAGAGGTTCTATGGACTTCAGTAGGTCTGGTTATACAGATAGCTCTTATAGGGCATGAAGAAGCTTTGCCCATCCTTGTCAGGATTATCCCTATTGCCTGATGATTCAGAGGGGTAAAATATGATTGCAGTTACTTTATTTTACTTTTGAGTGGTGACTACAGTCAATCAGAAGTGTTACTTGGAATCTGAAGGAGGCAAGAGTTTTGATGTAGTGAAGAATTGTTTTTATTTTTTATTAAATACTAACTTTAGATGTTTCTGAACTGGTAGAAGAGCTGCTGGACAAAACAGTTGGAACTATGAGTGTTTAAATTCTGATGTTTCTGTGAAATTCTCAGATTGCTTAATCCTATAAAATATATCCTTACAATTTTCTGTAAAAGAAAATATCCTTATTTATCACTAATACCCTAATAAGTAAAGTTAATAAATACTGCAAGCAAGATAAAACTGAAAACACAGGTGTTGTGCTGTTTTTTTACTTTTATCTCTTGGTGTTTAATATTATATATTCCTAAACTTCAACAGCTGTATTTGAGACACCACTATTTAAAATCCTTATCCTTCCTCTTTGCCTCAGATGAGGTGCAGCATTTGGACGCGCAAATTATACCTTCCAAAACTTTGCCTCTTGATCGGTGGTGTCTAGCTGCTCAAAGTCACTATTTAAGTGAAGCAGACGATAAGAATGGAGCTTACAGTACATAATATTTTACACCAGTTGTGCAGTGTTGAACTATTCTAAAGGTTAAATGTAAAGATACCTCAGCCACAAGCTTCCAAGTCCCGGTTGAGTATATCAGATATCATACCTGATCCTTATACGATCTTTATATTCTGCAACAGAACTTTTAAGCGCGTTTTCCTAAGATCTGGATATATTGTAATGTCCTACAAGCTATGTCATGTTTAAAAGATATGTACTTCATGTATTTGAAAAGTGAATGTATTAAAAAGACAACACGTTAGGTCTGATTCTGTCCTGAGGATCCACTTTCTTTCAGTATGTTGGAAGCAGCTTCCATTGACTTCAGTGAGAGTTTCACTAACGTCCTGTAGGCCGAGCCTGGAGCCCCTGCTGCGACTTCGCTGGCTCAGAGGGAGTGACATGGGGAATCAATGGGGCCAGTTGTTTGTCAGACAACGGACGCACGTGAAGTGCGTTACAATAGGCTCATTGGAGGAGCATTCTTTGGCCTTTGACTTCTGCCATACGGCATCGCAAAAGGGAGGCATCGCCCTCGCTCCTTGGCTCTGCCCTTTGGGCNGAAAGGGAGGCATCGCCACGGTACCTCGCTCCTTGGCTCTGCCCTTTGGGCATCTCATGCCATCAGACTAAAAGAGTTTGTCTCCCGAGCTGTTGTGAAGTGTTACTGCCGAGACTAGAGCATAATCACGGAATTCGTGTCTCTCCTTTGGGAATTTGTATGGTTGCTCTTAACCTTATCACTGCTGACGCAGGCGTCATGCTTTTGTTGCTCGATGTTATTTACTTAGCACGCCAAATGTTCATACGATACCACTACGATTGTCGGGAGATAATTATTTTTATTTCTCTATTTGTGCAGTCATAGCTGCTTTTTACTGTGTGTATGTGTGTGTGCATGCGTGCACCTGCACGCTAATTGAGAAATGATAGTCCTGAAGTTAATTTGACTGTGCCCAAGAAAAGAGGGTTTCCAAAGCTACAAAGGAGCAATATGTTGCATGCGTTTTCTAAAACTTTACTTTATTCAGGAGAACCTTAAAAATGCATTAAAAGCAATTTGTTTTCTATTCTCAAGTTTGTTTTGATACTTTAATAAAAATAATTAATATATATTAACTCGTGTGTCAATTCATTCTAAGTCTCAAGATCCAGGTTCATTCTCTTAGAACAGGACAATGATATTAAAAAACAAGGACACCTCATAGTTTTTCAACAGTAAGCTTCTTATAAAGTGAAACTAGTCCTATTCACTGATTCTCAGAGTAAAAACAGAGTTTGTTATTGCAAAGTTGATCATGAATACCAGACTAACTTTGTATTTGTGGCTCAGAGGTTAGATTAGGGCATTGGAAGTCATAACTCCTTCCCTTGCAACCAGCCAGCTGATAGGCAATCAGAAAGCTGAAATAACTCTCTTGCAAGTGGGGGTAAAAGTTTTGAGGGCTGCTGTGAAGCTTTGATGTTTATAGGTTGATTTCAGTGGTCAGAAAGAAAGTACAAAGGAAGTAGTAGCATGATTGGGAGCTTTGTTTTGGGTGCCTGGCAGGGGGAGGGAGGAAGCCTGAGGAATGATGAACAACATGTACTATGCTGCTTTTCCAAAACTAAGTATCTACACCCAGACAGAAGTCTCTGTGTTTTGACAGTCAGCGGCATGGACCAAAAATTTTGGCTCAAATATTTTGCACACAGTCATAACTTGTAATACAGAGGTCAGAGAGAAGGCCAGGATATCCAGGGATGAGGAAACTCATTGCAGCATTGCAAAATGTAGCTAAAAATACCAGCTGGAAGGAAGACCTATGTTACTATGAGGCTGGAATTGTTCAGTGTTCTTTTTTTCCTGCCAATATATTCACTACAGGTGTGTCGATTCACCCTTTCACATACTCGCTTATACTTGATATCAAATTCTAGCTTTGAATGCTTAATCCACATTTAATTTTTTAAATTTATTAACTATTTGTCTACCTTCTAAATTGTCATCTGGTTGTCAACACAGGCTTGTCTTAGAAGACCTTACCAACAAAATTAGGACTATGAATTCCTGAATGGATATTTTATAACATTACCTTTAAATGATGTGATAAGAAACCACCTAATTGTGCGTGTAGCTGGTCTATATGTCATATTCCTTATAGCATCATTAGTACTGCTTGAATTAAAAATTACCTTGTATCTTCTCTGTAGGCCTTGTTTTAGACACCAAATGTGTGTGTGAACAGGCCCATGTAGATCCTAGTGCACTGGGGGCTTTAGGCTGCACAATTTTTAGTGAGCATCTACTGTCTAGTTCTCCCCTTGAAATAAGTTAATAAATAGCAATATTGAAGGTAGGTAGAGCCAATGATTTACACTAGACTAGAAACATTTAATGAAGCTGAAAGGTAAAATTTAAATTAATAGTAGCATTTCTACCTGGGCCCATCTAGAATTTTAAATTATTGCCTAAGAGGTGGGCTTTAAAATTACTATGATTATTAGTTTTATAAGAGAAACAGTGTAATGAAAATGACTTACAGTTAATGAAGATAAACAGTGCAGTTAAAAGTAACAGAGGAGTTTTGAAAATGAAATATACTTCATCTTAAAAAAACTCTAACTCCTAAGTGGCAATTGTATCTATCTCACATCCAATTTTGTAATTTTATTTTCTACATCCCACCAAGCAGTCTCACGGACTAAGTGCCATCAAGCCTCATTCAGTTTGCCCATTCCCATGTTTCTGTGTTTGCCCAGTGCCCCCAACTGGAGACCCTGAGAAGCACATGATAAAGTTGTTACTCCTAAATATTAACCCACGCAGAAATACTTGATAGCTTTCTTCATCAGCTTATAATGACAACAACATCATGTTTTTTGTTCATATAATACACATCATTCCCTTTAAAAGTGTAGCTAAGATAAAGAGTGACAATATTTTAAAAAAATCCTTGTAATCGAAGTTGAGCTCCTTTGTGGACACTCTGAGTCAGAACTGCTGACTTTAGTGATTAAAAATAGTTATTTACTAATTTTCAGTGTTATTAGATCTCTAAAGCTAGCACAGTCAAGAGAACATGCTGGATTCTGTTTCTGAGGCAGCATCAACTCTGACTGCATATTTTTATTATTGCCACCAATGATACATGAACTGAAAAACAATACTGATTATCAGATCCCAAGTTGTCACTCAGAAAAATGACTAGGCCTGTGAAATGAGTAAGTGGAAAATGGAAACAAAATAAGAATTGAAGTTGTCAAACTTTTTTTCCTGCCTTTGACAATTTAACAACTTAATCTAAAGATATATATTTAACCAGTTTTGCAGACTGTGCCAAAATAATTGGTGCACTCCCATAGCCACTCAGACATTGGGTATGTCCATGCAGCAAACAGTAGCGCAGCACGGCAATACCTCCATATGGGCTAGCTTGGTGCTGGGAACATGGTGCTGATGGCAGCGAGGTGCTCTGCGAGGCTAACGGGTGCCCCCGAGATGGGGCGCGCAGCCTGTTGCACCTGAGGCTGTGCCTGAGGTAACCCAGCCGGAGGCAGCCCGGGTGTCATTCAGCCCGCAGGTCGGCGGCGCCTTCTGGACCGGCCTCTCAAGTGACTGCCTGGGTTCCCCCAAAGTGGCTCCGGTGCTCCAGAGCAAAGGGCCCTGCTTGCTTCGTACAGCAGCGGTCGGAAGCAGCATCCAGGGAAGAACAAGAACAGGTCAGGCAGATGTGATTCTTCTGCTGGGTGCTCTCCCACTTTCTGGCTATTTTCAGCTCAGGAGACACATAACGCAACACGATTCATCTAGTCAGTGACTCTGAGTAGCTTTTCTGTCAGCTGCTTGACTATTTTCTCATTTACAGCAGTTTTTGGTGTGAAGTTCCATGAGGTTCCATTGGCCTACTGCTACTTACAGGGAAAAAAAAAAGCTCCTTTTATTTGGTTTGAGCTTGTCCCCTTAGCTTCACTCAGAGTCCTTTTTCTTGGTGAGGCTGCACCTCGACTACTGTGTTCAGTTTTGAACCCCTCACCCCAAGAAGACATGCAGGTGCTGGAGTATGTTCAAGGAAGGGCAGCAAGGCTGGTGAAGGGGCTGGAGCACAGACCTTATGAGGAGCAGCTGAAGGAGCTGAGGTTATTTATTTTGGAGAAGAAGAGGCTCAGGTGAGAACTTATCGCTCTCTACAACTACCTGGAAGGAGATTGTAAGGAGGCTGGGTTGATCTCTTCTCAGAATAACTACAGATAGGACAAGAGGAAACGGCCTCAAGTTGCGCCAGGGGAGGTTCAGGTTAGATATTAGGAAGAATTTCTACATGGAAAGAGTAGTCAGGCATTGGAATAGGCTACCCAGGGAAGTGGTGGATTCACTGTCCCTGGCAGTGGTAAAGAATCGTGTAGATGAGACACTTAGGGACATGGTTAACAAGGATAGTGGTTATGGGTTTACAGTTGGACTCGATGACCTTGAAGGTCTTTTACAGTCAGAATGGTTCTGTGTTTCTATAATTGGAAGAGACAATATTTGTCCATCCTCTCCATGCCATGCATGATTTCATACCCCTCTTTTCTGTTTCTTCAGAAGTCCCAGCCTACTCTGTTCTTTTTTTCATTTGGCAAGCATTACACACCTTTGACCACACCTCTTTCCCAGTTTTTCTAGGGAAGGACGGTATGTTTTTGAGTTCTAAAATGTGCTTTAAGATGAGAGGACCAGAGCTCCCCACAGTGTTCAAGGTGTAGTCAAACCATTGATTAACACAGCACAACCATGTATACTGATACATGCAATGATGTACATTCCTCCTTTCCTAGTAGTCTGAGATTTGGTTTGCTTTTTTGATCTCTGTCAACAGCACTGAGTTAAAAATGAAGCTTTTGAAGACTGAATTATTAAAGATCTTTAGATGATTTGTTGAAAATTGCTATGAGTTACTGCAAAGCTATTGAGAAGTGAATTTTTATTGCCACATCATTGCCATTTACATTAAAGTAAATTCTTCCCAAACTCCTGTATGAAATAAGCCTCTGCTCCAATCAGATCCTTGAATACACATATTTTGTTCTGTTTTGCTTTCTCTTTTTTTTTTTTTTTTTGCCTTTGAGAGCAATGTTGACACTATGGAGATAAACATTCCATGAGTCAAATATATTTGAAGGAGAAAAATTCCTCTGAAGAAAATAAATACGATCATAAATTTGCCTTCTTATGATGGAGTTATGGGCTAGTTCAGAGGAAAAGAGGACAAGCTCACATTTGGCAAATTTGTAGTTATGCCCTCTGTATATGTCAGGTCTTGCAAAAGAAAGCTCTCACAGTGGTTAAAAAATCATAGGAATGAAATGAATAATAAAGGAGAAAGCAAAATCTAAACTTTCTTAAAGATCATTCACAAACACTCACCCAAACCAAAGAGAACAGAATGAGACCCTGATCCTGCAATTGCCTGTCTCCAAAGGATTTATTTTACATGGAATATTTGCCCATATACAGAACTAGAATATCACCATGAAGATCTCTCCTGGACAGTCAGAAGACACATGTTTCCTGTTGGTACAGCTTGTTTGTGCTTCACTTCGTGCCTTTACCCAAACAGCTACTGCAGTCCAAGGTCTCAGGCCATTGACAATCTCTTGGCTAGGAGCTGAGAGCAGAATCAAAGAAAATAGTGAAGAAAACCTGAGCACACAATAGTCCCAACACTGAAGGGAGTGCAGAGCTGCCTTTCATTGGCTAAAATAGGGATCCCTTCTCTCCCTTGGGCAAGCAGAGCACTCTGATGTTGGAACAGTAAGAACTTTCCTTCTTGTTTAAATTTGCTAGAACCATCAAGATTGAGTCACTCAGGGCTTGTAAATTGTAGTAATTTGTAATTGCGTAAATTCCTGTGGTTTTATCAGACATTCTCAAAGCTCGAGAGCCAAGATGCAGGGGATGGGGTGAGAATCTCATTCCTCAGGACTGTAGCGAATTTTGCAGTACTTTTATATATTAAGAAGTTCAGAAGCCAAGAAAAAAGTTAAACTAATTCAAAATACATTAAGGTGTTAACATTTCAAGTTTAGAAACAAATGCACTGGAATTTTCAGTTTGTTTGCTTATTTTGGTGGGGGGAGGACAGGACTGTTTTTACACAGGATTTCTGAATGTCTGGGTTTGGGCATACCACATTCCTTTGTGGAGAGTGAGACCATCTTCAGATCAGAGAATGGGCAAGTAGAGGAAGCTGTCACTGCTCACTCTCAAGGGTTACCAATTTTAGTTTCAAAGGAAAAAAACAAACAAACAATCAAACAAAAAAACCCTTACAGTTTATTGCAAGAGAAAGAAGAGATTCATTTAATTTTTTACCGTTTATGCCATGCCCCTCTGCATCTAGCTATTTCACACTTACCTTCCATTACTTTTATCTGAATTTTGACAATATGTTTGCAAGCCTCCTACCCCTGTGTGCACTGACCCTCCACTTCACATCTTTCTAGAAGCTCTTACTCAACTGAACAGAATGTTCCAAAGCTGGTTCAGAGCACACAACATAATAGTCTCCTTAAAAAAAAAAAAGAAAAGAAAAGAGAAACTATTCCACGGAAAGCTAAAACAAATATTGAGTTCCACAAATACGTATTCAAAAGCAGGAAATGCCAGTGTTGAGGGTGCAAGCAGAAGTTCAACTCTGCTGTGTGATGCATATGATGAAATATCTTCTAATTGCATGAACGCTTATTTCCCGGTAAGATAACAGCACATTTTTCATAGTCCGTGTGTGCAGAAGTTTGCACAGTTCTGTATCTAATGCTAACAGAAACTTACATAAAATTGTCTACACAAAATCTGGATTCCTGCTCATGCACATAGATTCACAGGACTTTTTAACTAGGAGTTATTTATTAAAGACAACCGTGGCTCCAACCTCAGAGGCATCTACCTATGTAGGGTTTGGTAAATATGAAGGTCTGTACAGCACAAAGGCATCGTGTAAATGATAATTGTTCTGCAAATGAATGTCTGCTTAGAAAAGGTGTTGAGGAGGCCTTGGGTAAAGTGAGTCTTGCAGCTGGTAATGCTTTCAGTCAGCGTAAAAGCCAAAGTCTTTTCTGTAAGACATAGCACCTGAGTCCTCTTCAGCAGTAGCAGGCAAGAGAGATGTGAGCACAAGCTAGCAATAAACTAAACATGGGTCTTTCTTCCAGATGCTCTGTTCTTCCTTCTCTTGTCCTCACCCTGCTCTCTGCACTGCACACAGTTCCTCAGGTCTCCTGCACACAGGGGACCATGGCAGCAAGGCCTTTATGAAGATGACAACTACTTTAGAGCACCGGCTCTAAAGACCCAGTGAATCACTATTGCGCCACATCAGGTCTTGGTGTCAAACACTTCTTTGTGAGGGACCTTCACACAACCATCCCATGTCATCCTTCCACCCTAAATTCACACCAGCAGATTCCTTTGATTGTGCTTTTGAACTCCCGGCTCTGGGGGCTGCAGACACCCTCTGCCAGGGTGCATTTGCGTGCTGAAGGTTTTACTCTCAAGCAGATGATCATGAAGCCTCACACATCCCACCTGGAGGAAGAACTGACTCAAGGGTGTGATTTCTACACAGTGGGACCCAGGACAGAGTAGGTGCAATCCCACTTTTGTCTAGGGCATCAGTGTATGTAGTGCCACGTGTGAGCCCCTGAAACACCTGCACAGTGAAAAAAAAAAAAAAAAGTGTTTGAGAGATTTGCATGATTGGAGAGGAAACGGTAAGGGGAATAGATCTGAATGAATCTCTTCTTTGGTTTCTCATCTTTCTCCTAGAAACCAGAAACTCCAGCCTAAAGAGTATGGTACATATGACACATATTTAAATTCCAGAGTAACGATGATACTTTTCATGCATGGCAGTAAGTGCATCAGAGAAGGAGGACCTGGAACTTGTCAGAGGGCCATTTTTTATCTTTTTCCAAAAATACAGTGCCACCATTTAATGACATTTGAAGTACTTCATTATTTTTTCAGACATTTTAAAGTGCATTTAATTCAGTCACAAAGCAAATGGTCTGTGCAAAGATCCACCAGCATTTATGACTGCTGGTCAGTTATTTAGTGTCAACTTTCTAAAGCATGGGCAAGCTCACTCCAAACACTGAAAAACCAGAAATGACAATGTAATGACCATGATACCATGGAATCTGGACTCCATCTAAAAGTTGACTCACCACAAGATAAATAGAGTAAGTTAGATTATTCAAAACTGATCTTTCTGAAAGCTCATGGACACTGTATCTTCAACCTAGCTTCAGTCGTGTGTGATCTGGAAAAAAACATTGGAGTATAAATTCCTTATGTGAGCTTTCTAAAAATATACGTATATAACTCACAAATTACTGAGAAATGGCACGTAAGTATCTCAGTTCAGAAGATTGCTTAAGGAAATGTATAACCCCATGAATGATATAATATGTACATGGGAACAAATAGCAGAGAAATTTCCAGTTCATTTCTGCAGATACTTAAATAAAAGTATCTTGAATTTTAGAACTGCTGAATATATCTGCAGCCTGATGAGATCAGTGGAAATTGCAGTTGCTCAGAGTTTCTAAGGATCAAGCTACTTTTATTTACATGCCACCAATCTTGAAGTGTTTTTTGAAAATAGGCAGTTAATATCTGTTCAGTATGTTGAAGTGAAGAAATTGTAAAAGGGAAGTGATAGAATTTTCCATCTGCTACCTTCCTAATATCTTTGAGACTAAAACACTGTCTTATATTTCAGCACCAAGATATGTATAATAACATACTGTAGTAAGTTGTTTTTCTTGTAAAAAATTGTTTCTCTTTTTATTTCAATTCTTCATTGTATATTATGTACACGTAACTGTATGTAAGCACACCATTATTTATTTTCCTGTTTAGAAAATAATAAACACAGGAAAGGTAAAATACTGCCTTGCTTCCTCTGAGGAAAGCCCTACCTTCAGAGGTATCTTCTTGCTTGGTGCAAAGGCACAAACTCGGGCATTCTCCCTTGTAGCTGTGTGGATGCTATATATCCACACAGCTACGAAAAGCCGAGGTCATTTCCAGCTGTGGTGCAAGGCTGCGGAGCTGTGTGTGCTTTCAGAATGATGCCACATCGAGCCTGATGGTGAGGCAGGCAGGTGGACACCTGCTCAGGGCATTTTGCTAGAAATAACGCTCTGAGCAGCTGCCCAAATCGTAGTGTTCATACATGCCCAGCAGAATAGAAATTTAGAGGGTTAGGTACCAGAGAATGGGGATTATCAGGACCTCAACAGTGCTCAAATTCTTTCAGGGACCTAATTCCAAACAAAAAGAAATCAAAAATTAAAGAGTATTTCTATGTAGGAATAAGTATGTGCGTTAATAAGGACAGAGAGGGTAAGTGGAATGCTGAGTTTTCTTTAAAATGAATTCTACGTAAAAGACTCCTTTAATGTTTTTAGGTCGCCTTAGTAACATGACCAACATTAACCATAGCAGCATCTTATATGGAAAGACAGATTACTCCAACTTCATGAAAAGGTAATTCTGCTTCTCTGAGTCATGGTAATAAATTCACACTTGCGGAGTGAGATGGACAATCACCAAGCATCTTGAGCTCCCAGTGATGCCAGGTTAGCTGAATATTCAATGCGTGTAAATTTGAAAAAATAAAAATAAAAAAAAACCCTGTAAATGTCATACTTATATTACAATTCCCCACAGGACAGCATGTTCTGGGAAAAATTAGCAGAAAATTATTGCCAGAGATGTGATATAGTAGGATAAATAGAACTTTAAAAAGATGCAGATGTTGAATGTGTATGTGCCTTCGTGAATAATGTTAAACATTTAAAAATAGCCTCTGTGATTACTGGTGCATTTAGAGTTTATAAGATCTAGGACTCGCAGAGGACTCTGGTTCTTGTTCTGTGCCATACCACACATGTGGTCTGCATTAAATTTCAGGGGGAGGTCTCCTTTTGCCCTTTCCAGACTTCCAGTAAGAGTGCAATGGGCTAAATTCAGAAGCAGCATAGCCATATGCATCTCCTCAAAACCTATAGGTCAAATTCAGCAGTGTCTAACTAGTGCTGAGAGCTGTAATCCTATTGTCCAAGAGGAGCAAAGCCCTGGCCTCAGTGGTTATTCTTCAGGAAATGTAAGATGAAAATCACCTCTGGTAGTAAACTGCTCAGAGTGGTGCTGGGCAGAGTGTATAGCCCCAGTTCAGTATGCGCTGCCTTGGAAAAGGAATCCATTGCCTTCCCGAGGGCAAACAGCAGCGGCTCAGGGGACAGCAGCAGCGGCAAGAGTCAATGAGAAGCATGTGGCAGCGGGTAATAAGTTTTCCCTCCACGCTCTGCTCTGTATGCATCTATCTCCTCAGAAGATAAGCTGCAGTTTTAAACTGAAAAACAATACTGTCCCACCTCGAGACTGCCATGGGAACTGCTCTGGCAGAGCAAGATGAAGACCAATAGGGAAATGAGGCATTTCTCTCTCATTCTGACTTTCTGAATGGAAAGAACTAGGACTTGTTACAGTAAAGTAGAGAAAGGGTAAACAACTTCATTTTCATCCTAGGACTACCCTAGGCTTGTCCTAACCTCCCCTCTTTGCCTGGGCTCTTCCCCTACCACCTCCTTACGTAAAACCCAAAGCCCAAGCACTCCTGTTGTGCCCCATGGCCGCTCTGTGGCTTCTGCGGAGAGGTCGCTGCATTATTAATGACACGAATAACTTACAGGACAGTTTAATCTTAAGCAGCTCTACCCAAATAATATGTTCTCTTACCACACTTCTTCCTCTCTAGCATCTCCATTACACTTGTTTTGCAAGCTTGCTGAGTGCCGAAGTAGCTCAAGTTACTGCATTTTATCACATACCCCTCTTTAAGGAATAATTTACATACAATGAGAAACTTACACCATGATTTAAGTCATTGTGAAACTTGTCAGTATGCATCATAATAAATAGTGCCCAGAAACCACAGGTTAATTGATGTCTTTCTTGGGACATCAAGCAGCACACAAATGCACAGCAATGGACAACTCTGCTCTGAAGTCCTAAAAACCCACATAGGAAAGACAGTTAGCCTGGGAACAAAGGAGTGTTGCAAACCCTGATTTATGAGTGAGGAGCAGGCAGATTTTTTTACTGCTTTTAGGGACTTGTTCACAAAGCAGTTTTCTTGCTTGAAATGGATGGGAAGCCCAGGCCTTGAAATTTACTACAAGATCTTTAGTATTCCACGGGTTCCCATTAAGGTAATCGTTTCATTACAAAGAGTGATAATTGTTTTGTTTCTAATTAAAAAAATACCTTAATAAAAAAAAGGCATAAGCAAAAGAGTGTTTCAACCTCCTGACGCTAAAATCGGTTTTGCTGTTCTTTACAGTGATAGTTTTAATTTGCAGTCAGCTCTGACCCCTGTGTTCTCCATATACATGGGCAAACAAATCCCTGTAACATAAGGCTTTGCAAGGGCAACACACTAAGCTTGAAGCCAATTCCTTAAGCCGTGGAACAAACAGAAAGCTTCCTATTACCTCATCTTTCACCACTCTGCAAAGAAACAAACCACAGCAAAGTTCTGCCCTTCAGACGCTCAAAAGATCCTGGTCTTTTAATGGCCTATCCAGATTTTAATCTGGATGGTTTATGTTCAGTTCATGTCCCAGAGGTGGGTGCAGTTTTCCCACTAGCACATGTCAGAGACATTCTCCTGGGTGTAACTTTTCAGATGGCCACATAGACAACTTACGAGCCCAAACCATAGATTGAAGTTGAACAATCAGCTCATAAAATCTGAAATAAGTTTTCATAAACAGTTCAGAGGTAGACGTAAAGAGAGGTAAGAGGAGTCTCTTTGTTTCTTGAGTGAATTGCTGCCTGGTTCAGGAGTTACATAGACTCTAAAAAAACCTCATAACATTGGCATCTCTAAGAAAAATAGTTGCCAGCTGTGAGGCCAGGGATGAAGATATTGAAAGGAAATACTAAGAACTCTGGACAATTAGGAGGAACAAACATATTCTTGAATCTGTTCTTTCCATAGGTAACAGGAACTATGTAGAGCTAGTTTCTGCCCCTAGTAATAGGGACTTCAGCATGAGTGAAAATGATGGTTAATAGCAATAAATACAAGTAAGGCAAAATTTGATCCATGCAATCCAATTTTTTATTAGTCCTCTAATGAGTGATTTGGTTCTTGTACATGATTTGATTGCTCAAAACCAGAAATGGCTAGCTCATGCACCTTTTAATTCACTTATGTGCATGCCGCTTCCACCAACCACATGTATGGTTCACCATGAAATGTAGGTACATTCTTCTATGGGTAGCACAAGAGAATCATGTGAAGCTGTGAGGTATTTTCCTTTTTCGGCATGGGTGGCAAAGAAATAAGATAGAGCCCAAACTCAGGGTTTCTATTCACTGTCTCCTTCTGTGAAATACATTATTTCCACTACGTGTTTCTCAATCAGACAGTCTCCTGATGAGCTCTTGTGAACAGCTGTAACTAGATACGTGCTGGCTGGATGGCAGGCAGCACCAAGCAGAAGTGAAACAAGCTTTCAGATGCACTTTGCACACAGCAGCTCCATCCCTTCTCACTCGTTGGTGGAAGATAAGAGGGCGCATTAACACTTAATACCCGGACCCAGTTAGCTTTCCCGTTTCCTCTCCCGTCCTCCACACAGCAGCCCAGCTCTTCGTATCGCCACGATGCTTTGCTTCTTGTGGCAACTTCAGCACCATGGCAGCAAATGATGAGTCCGGTTACTGGTACTATAAAGATGCAATTATTCAGCATGGCTTATGCAAGATCTTTGCATATTTCCTGCATTAAACTATGAATCTATCTTGCATCATCTTGATGTGATTCACGTATTTTAGTTAATTTGAAACAGTGCTGCATGCAGTCTAATAAAATTTCACAGCATTTGGCCTTTAATTGGCCTTTAATGTAAGCCAACATTACACAGATACCCAGTCTAGTCACACGAAGGCTGCTGGCATTTGTATCACAATGGATGATTATCGTCTTACAATAATGTGGGTTTGGGCTGTTTTCAGCAGGCTGGACTACACTGTCAGAATGAGACCATTACAGCTCAGCATGTTCCCAAAAATCTTAAGACTGGAGAACGGTTTGAACACTTTCTATTTTTAACCTGGAAATAAAAAGCTTGGTTGCTTTGGCCCAAACGGTGCAATCAATGGCCTTGTAGCACTCGAGGAACGTGCCAAGCCCCACGGCTTTCCACAGGGCTCCTCTCTGCCGGCTGGATCAGCTGGCAGAACTGGGCCTTTGGACGTCCATTCCAAAAAATAAATAAATAAATAAATAAAAGCGCCCTGATGGGTATCAGGTTCTCCGCTGAAATTTCGAAACCCTAGACCTTAAAGGCAACACTTTCACTTTCCCACCAGCAGAGCGCGGACGCGCCCGCTGCCGCCAGGGGACACTGCGGCCGGCGGCCGTTGGGAGCGGCCGTTGGGAGCAGCCGTTGGGAGCGGCCGTTACGCGGCGCGCGAGAGGGCTGAGGGCGGCCGTGTCTCCCCTCCCGCCGCGGGGAGAGGCGCGGGCGGCACCTCACAGGTGGCACCTCGCCCTGCGTGCCCACGTCTCCGCCGTGTCCCCACGGGGTGCCAGGTTCGCTGAAATGCACCTTTATAGGGCTAGGGTTGGCATGTGTGTTGTACTTGGTCTCCAAAAAGGTAAGGTTTGTAAAGAGCCAGTGATCCGTATTTTAAATGGATTTTTTCATTCACGCTCTGCTACCTTGCTGCCGCTCACCTGATGGCTCAAATTCCACCCTGTATCACACGCATGCAACCCACAGGCTAGGGGTGGGTGTTTTAAGGGTGATCTGGTGTCAAATTTGGCTGCATCTTCCAGGGACCTGTCCATATAAACCTAGTGGGACTTTATTGACTTCAATATGGACATGCAGTGTGCTCCAGAGCACAATTTGGCTTGTCATGTAACTTCCGGGCATTTCAAACTGATGCAACCTTATGGTATTGGGTGGGTGGGACTTCCCCTTATTTCAGCAAACCTAGATCCTGTAAATGAAAACCTGGCCCTGTTAGTTATCTGGATGGAGAGTCCCTGATTACAATTTATAGACTGTATTTCGTGACTAATGAAATACGGTCACTGGGATTTTCTGAGAGTTTTCAGCTATCGCCCAGCAAGGTGCCTTTAGGAGAGCTGAATGCAAAGCTCACAGGGGTTATAGACAGGAAAAAAGTCTCCCTTGTTGAACCTGTTTGGCTAAAGGATGAGATACAAATGCATGAGCTCTTTGTGCAATACTAAGTGCTTTAAATTGTAGGTGGGCAGTTACTAGTATATGCAAACACTTAATGAAAGCAGTAGACCAAAGCACTACAGACAACTACACAAGAACCCTGGGCCAATGTCCTTCACATGTGTCCACAGAGCACAGCTCAAAAACACTAACTCAAGTCCCAAAGGTGATAAGGCTGTTTTAGCAAGCACTGACTTCTGCAGCATAAAAGGTTTGCAGCACATGTCTGCCTAGGTCATGCATCAGGAAAAATGCTGTACGGTCATGTAGTTTCCCTGTCAGCACTGCTTCAGTTTAGCCCTGGTTAGCAAGATGATGTACAACTAGCTCTGCCTCTCTACCAGAATAACTACCCCTCAGCCTGACAATTCATGTCCATTGCTTCCAGGACCAAGATTTTGTACTTACCACCTACTGTGTTGTGCCAGACATGCCCCTCAGGTTTTTTATATGCATTCACAAAGCAAACAGGTACAATGATTTAAAAATTTAGCAGCTTAGAAGAGAGAATGGAGGAAAAAAAATCCCGTATGCACTCTGCAGCCACTTCAGTTCAAGGAGGAGTTTGATCATTCATAGTAGACAGTGAGGAATAATCTGTTCTGCTGATGCTGCCGAAGCTGGGAACTTCTGCCAAGAAAGTGATCACAAACATCTCCAGGGTCATTTTGACAAAACAAGCCCCATGATGTACATCACATCATTGCAGTGCTGAGCAAAGGAATGTGTAAGATAGAAAAAAAAAAAAAAAAGAAAAAGAAAAAAAAGACCGTAAGCTTGTAATGCCGTGGCTCTGAACTTTTGGAAAATGTTACCTGAAATCCTTCTCTCTCAGTTGGAAGTGGAACATATTTTATATGGGGTGCAACTTCTCTTCCAAGCAGCTTTATCTTAAAGCTTTTAATATTTTACTATTAGAAGTACTTGCCCAATCTGTACCTAACACTTCATTTGCTGCTTCTGCAGTCACTGATTGCAGCCTTCACAGAGAGATACACAAACTCTGAACTATACTAATCACGCCTGCGCAGCAAAAAAAACCCCACGCATTCAGGCACTGAACTCCCAAAGTCCTGCCCCACCAGGCAGTGAACCTATGAAGGATTCATAGGGCATGACTTCTTTGTTCCAAACTTTTCTTTGCTACAAGTCCTTCCTTGCTTGTTGGGAACCACAGCCCTGTGCATTAGATGCCATCTAAGACATTCTGTTTTTGCTGCTGAACCTGCAGTTCAGAATTTTTTCCATTCCTGTGGTGATGGCAAATCTTCCTACAAAGTGAACAGAATAATATGGATGGACTGTCTTTCCTGCTTGACATATGGGATTCCAAAGCTTCGGGGATGGGATATCAAGTTCACATTACTGCAGAGGCAGTTTTGAAATGATAAGCCCCAAAATTATAAAGAGGAATCTCCTTTACTGGGTACCAACAAGTACTGCCCTACAAAGTATCAAGACAAGGCTGAACATAACTCATTACTTACCTAATGTATCCTCTTCTTTAAAAATTTCTTTAAAAATAAAAATAAAAAAGGAGTAGTAACCAAAGGTTCACACACACTTAAGAAGATACTACCTGAAATAATATCTCCATATGCAAAATAAAAAAAAAATCTAATTCAAGAGAAAATTCAGATTAGTCATTAGTTGCTCCAAGCTTTTCTCAGTTTTGTTTATTCCTAAAGAAAATGGAACAAGAGAGGAATCTTTCCAGACTATTACATTGAAATAAATAAATAAATAAAAAGTTCCAGAGAAATGATGACCATTAACAGCATGGTTCTGAGTAATCAGTTTGTCTTCTTAATTTGCGTGGAAGTGGTCAGTTCAGGAAACAAAGGGTACTATGAAAGGAAAGTAAGAAAAACTCACAGCGTTAGTGTTCATCTCAACCACGTACTAATGTCCAGGAGTTCTGCTATTACCAAAGTGTATTAGCGGAGATATATACGCAGATAAAGCATGTAGACTGAGATATATATGCAGATAGCAAATGACAGAATATATGCTTTGTTCATGTATAGACAAACTGGAAGTCAAATGAGGATGGAGGGGTGCTTGATACAAACTGTTCAGCAGCAAGTGCCAGGGTCCTATTTGAGGCATTCCTGTATCTCCAACCGCTCACTGCTGTCTGTGTCACAGCAAACTGTCCCTTCAGCTGTGCCAACTCCGCTACTTGTGAAGCCACTCTGCAAACACGAGCAGCCAGCAGATGCTCAAAAAGCTTTCAAGATTCCTTTCTAACCAGGTACAGTTCATTGAGCGGAATAGCAGCCTGTACACATTGTGGTGGCACCAGGGAGAGGGCAGCAATGGGGCAGAAGGAGGAGCTGGGAGTGTGAGCGAGACCTGCCATAGATAGTGTTGCCACACAGAAAACAGTGCGTGGAAGTACACTCTCAAACACAGGATACTAGTGCAGGATACACTACATCATACTGAAAATCTGCTCAAGCAATGTTATCACACAAAATTTCCAGTGTAGCTGCTCAGAGATGACCATCTCCCCATCATTTTTCTTTCCTCTGGAAACCTGTATTCTCTGCCCTTTCATTTCTCTTTCTGAACAGGGTCTGAATACCTGCTTGAAATCCTTGCTTCAAGGCTATCAGGGACGGCAGTCCCATTGAACTGATGGAGAGGAAGGCAGCTTTCGTGCCAATATTTCTCCCAGTTTTAAAACAGAAGCTTTTTACTATTTGAGTCTATCAAAACAAAACAGAAATAAGCACAATGCAGTGTCTCACCTTAGACTATCAGTAGCTTCTCAAAGGAATCAAGACATTTGAGTGAGAACAGAATAGCTGAGCTGGGGTATGTGTCCCTTTCTGTCAGCTCTGGTAATCAGTGGCACAAGAGCAGTGACATCAGTGCAGTAACATCTTAGACTTGGATGTTAAATTTACTAGAGCTAATTTATCAATGCTCTTACTCATCTGAGATGGACCCACACACACATCCCTACTGAAATCAGTTTGCAAATTAGATGAATAATAGGTGTGATATCTTAGTGTTTTAGCTAAGGCATTGGCACTGTGGTTTTGATATCAAGAAGACAATTCATCCAAGCACTTGCCAACACGTGCAAGTGTTCACAATTTCACACAAGCATTAGATATTTTAGAAAACTTAGACTAGTTCTTCTCTTTGCTGTGCAGTTATATGGCACATGGAAAATCTGGCAGTCCACTAATTCCACAGCTTGTGGCTGACAACACCAGATCTTGCACATGGATCCGTGCAGGTGAAGCTCTTGCTCTCACTGGGAGCGTCAGCACTTAGTGAAAAGAAAATACTTAAATTTACTAACAACATTGCTGAGAAGGTATTGCAAATCTTGGTTTGTGACCTAGAAAGATCCACTTTCCTGCCAAACAGACATGAACTAAACCCACCTGCTACAATTCCCTGGAAGGACTGAATATTAAAAAGAAATCTGCCTCTTTAAACTCAGGAGAATTACTCAAGAAAACCATCCCTTGGTTACTAATTGAATGACATCAGAAAGCAGCCCTTGAACTTCCCATTAATGGTATTCTGCCAATTTCCTAGACTCTGGAGAGTTTTGGTAAGAGTTGCATTAAATGATCTGTCATCAACCTAATATTAATCTCTCAGTGTTTTATTACTCAGTCTTAAACAGGGCCTTCTGGAAGGGATGAATTATTGGCAGCTGGAGACAGCATAATTACAAAGTGAGGTATGGTATAGAAAACATGACAAGTGAGTTTAACACTACCTAGGGACCATTTAATATTGTGTTGGCAAACATGTCATGTTATAAAACTGTTTCTAAAAGAACAGATATAACACAGGAATCTAGGTGCTAAATAACGAAAATGAACCATAAAGGAGAAAATTATGTTTTTCATTTCTCACATTAAGGCATAGCCTTTCAGCTTATGTTCCTTTAACAGAGCCTGTACAGATCTCTATATGCACGGGCCAAGTTTCTTGAACGTGCTGCAGGGCTGGACAAATTTTTAACATGAAGTAATCCCTGCACATAAGATGCCACAGTCCATAGTCTGCCCTTTGGGTGCCATGTGTTGACTACAGCCTTGCTGAAGTCAGTGGTAGAGGTTCTGAATCAGACCAGAGTTAAGCTGAATAAATAGGCAGTGTAGGTGTGCACAACACTGACATAATTTGGTAGTATGAAGAAAACATTTTAGTAAAACTCACACTGAGTTTTTACCGTTCAAGTATCCCAGTCTGAACCAGGCATGAACAGATGCTGCATACTATGAAAGGAAAGTAAAAAAACTCACAGCGTTAGTGTTCATACAGTTAAAAACTGGATACTTATACAGGGGATCTGCTGCCACAGGGTTAGGCGCCTGATAAACAGATGCATCGCTTTCAAAACCCTCACAGAATTATTAGGAAATTCAACCCATGAAATACAGGACCAACCATTTGAGGCCACGTGTTACAGCCTGATGTTCCCAGCATGTTCCCAGCATGGCAAAGCATGAGTAATAGCAGAGGAGTTTTGCTGGAGTGTATCAGTCCATGGAGTGCATCAGACCAAGAAAGTACTGGAACATTTCCCTGAATTAGAGAGTCATTGCAACAAGTGCTTCCTGTCCTGAACTTGTTTTTTTGTAAATAAAACGAGTAGATGGTGCTAGAAAGAGCTACGTCTTAGATGATAAATAACAAATAGCAACGTACCTTGCAAAGCGTGATAAAACTGAATGAAGAACAGTTGTTCATTCAACAGCATTTTGAAAAAAAAAAAGTCGAGATTAATGCAGAGATGTTATTATTAGGAAACCAGAAATGTTTATAAGCAAGGAAGGAGAAAATCTACATATTGACTTGGGATAGGTCATTGCTTTCTCACTCACCACTCTGTTTTTTAACATGCATTCAGTAACTGAATTATTGCTCTTGAAACGCTGCTGGTTAGGTACAAACGAGCAGGAAGACTGTGATGGAATTGTTATTAAGAAACCATACAACCATTTAATGACCTTGTGTTATCATTTTTAATAAAATATTCTTAGAGTTTGTGGCATAAGCCAGAAAACAAGACAGCTAAAATCTCTCCATATCCATCTGATGTCATGTATTGCTACAAAAAAATATGAAAACACGTCATCCATTATTCTTTTGTACTTATATAGCTGATATTTAAAAAGTAAAAATAATTTCATTTTTCCAGTCCATGATAAAAGTTATAACTTGAAATAAGCATCTATGTTTATACAATATTTCCTACAGAGTTGAGTTCTACAGAGAGTAACCATTTGCAGTTGGAAGCTTAACAAAAATAAATAGAAATAAACAGTGATATAAATGGAATCAGGGAAAAGTGTAGGTAGTGCTTTTCATATGAATTAAGCAGAATTCTACAGAATATCAAGCAAAATGATCTAATAACTGATGATATAATAATTGCTGGGGAAAACATATTGATCACATAGTTTCCTAACGTAGTGGTGAAAATGTAGATGTGTACACATGTGAATGTCATTTAGAATTGCCCACAAAAAGCCTGAGCAATCATGTAACTTTATATCATGACTCTCAGTCACCCGTATCCTCATTTATACTCTTTTGCTTGAATTGTATCCACAATTAGATTGTGTTCCTGCTGCAAGCTGCTCTGCATGGGCTGCCCTCTGTGACTGCTGCAGAGTCACCGCATTGTTTGAAACACCAAACGGGAAGTTGGAATTACTGGCAATATGGAGGCCTCAAACGGAGGCAGATTCCCGCAACGTTTTATTAATCTGGGAAATGGGACTTTTGTTCTTGTAAAACCAATATGTTAGTGGTCGTCATTCATTTCCTCACCTGGCCTGTGAGACTGAAAAGGCTTTTTCAAACTCCACAGCACCATTGATCATGTTCTTCAACACAACTGATGGATCAACTCCTTCTAGAAGGCCATGAGCAAGGGAGCATAAAGCTCTGCCCTGACAGAGTAGGTCCCGAGTCCATACTGGAACTTAGCAAACAAATGGGATGACCAGAATTTACAAGGGAAATTTCTAGCCCTATGTACTATTGTCATTTACAGTAAAAAAGAAAGAAAAAAGTATTCATCTCTAGAGATTATTTACCTCGCAACCCAATAGTTCACTTGGAAATTACTGTACCCTAAAACAGCTCTGATAAGCAAAGATGAAACTCAAAGAGCTAAAAGGGAACTAGCTTCTCTCTCACTTAGTATCAAATCCTGTTTTAAAACCTTCTGCTCTTAAAGACATCCTGTTTATATATTTAATCAATGAACTGGACATAAGAAAAACAAAAATTGCCTGCAATCCTCTGTTAAATGCATGTTCCCAGCATTGGAATAATTCAGTTTTTAAAGTAAACCATTAAATAGTCTGGGAAGTTCCCAAAATTCTGATTATATTTTGATTTGCATCTCTGAACAGTTTTCTCATTTTTCTAGAAACAGCATTTATTATATGATAGTTCAGTGATAGACATTTAGGTAGAAAAAGAAACGTCCTTTCTTCTACTCTTGCCTCATCTGAACAAACCTTATACCTCTGTTAGTTCTTCTGTCAAAATTAGCCTCAGAGTAGTGAAGTGATAGCTTGTTTGTTTGATCTTTTTTTTAATAGATATTCACTTGCTTCTTAAAAATAAATGAAGGCCTTTTCTGAAGAAAATAAGGACACATGACAGGAAAAAAATACTTTGAATAACCAGCATACTCCATGTGTCGCAAATAATTAATCTTTATCCTAAAACCAGGCATCCTAAAACCAGGCATGGCGCATGTGTACCTGCCTACCTTTAAACATACTCACTCACATACAGCATTCATAGGCTATTCCTGACCTTTCTCTCCTGACAGGCAGAAACTGCTTCACATCTACAGTGCAAAGGTATCCATGCACAAATTATAGGTACTTATTCTTTTACCAACATTATGTCTTATCTTAAATAGTTCCTTCCCTTATTTGTGTGGTTTTTCTCCAATATACTTAGTTCGACATTGATCCTACCACTTCTCAGATTTCACTTGTCTAACAGTCTAACAGAAATTCTCAAAAATTAGGTTGTCCATTCTCTCATTCTTCCTAGCAGCTCCTCGGCGCACCTGTACTAGTTTCACTTCATCTTTCTTCATCGTGGTTGAGCAGAAATGCAAGCAGAATTCCAGACGAAGTCTAGACCAACCCTTGCATAGCGACATCGCTAATTCTTGCTGTCTTGGAAGTGCACATGTCTCCGAGTTCCCAGTTACTTTCCGTTTTGCCCCACTGCATTAGAGCCTCAGAGTCAGTTAGTGACTCATATGACGTTGCTTGCCCATTCCACTGTAATTTCCAAAGAATGAGTCTCTATTTTGTGACAGAAATTCTTGATACAGATTCTTTAAGTTTATGACTTTGTAACATTAACTGTAATTGCTTTTCTATTATCTTCATCTTCAAGGTCATGCAGTATGTTAGGTAAGCTATTTCAACTCTTCTCTGTATTAACAGTTCTTTTCTATTTAAAGTCCTTACCAAAGACATTAAACAATATTGGTCAGAGATCAGCCCTTGAGAACCCCCCTTGACAACCATTCATTAGTTTGATAGTTCCCTCTTCAAAACACACTGTTGTTATCTTTCTTTGACTTACTCCCTTGTAATTTTTCAATTCCTGTACTAATTCACATCTTCTCCAACTGAAATAATTGTATCTTGTGTTTAAACAGAGTCTTTTTGCTTAGCCATTATCCTCACTTATTTTGCATTAGGCAAATAACAAATTAGTATTCTCAAAATGTTACTTTGTAATGGGAAGATGGGACCTGAATAATTTGCTTATCCCAAGAGAGTTTCCTTAGGACCCTCCCTTAGAATCTCTAGAGTTTATCTCACTTACAGGAGGCAAGGCTTTAACATGATAATAATGTATAGTGATGAAACCATGACCACGAATTCGTCATGGGATGCCATTAGAGGAGAAAGTTGTTCCAGAGAATGGTAGCCAAAACACCTACCAAGGACTGACCAAGTTTTGGGGGGAGCTGCCTGTGGCGCCATTCACCAGGCAAGACCTAGATGAGTTTGAAAAGCTACACTGACAGACTATAGAACTTTAAATAAATATAGCAAAAACTCTTCTAACGCAGATAGAAAAGACAAACACATATTAGGGTTATCATTTTCTATTTGGCTACATGGAGAAGCAGCTTCACAGTATGACAATCTGTGAAATTGAAGCACAGTAGTCATTTTGTACTGACTCCCTGAATGAATGTTTTTATTCTATACCAAGACAGCCCTTTGTGGTTTAGCTTATCCACTTCTAAAGAGAACCATAGAGATTCTCCTAGCGCAGACCAAACACATAGCTAGTATAGAGCAGCCTATTTGCAAAAGCTATGGCAGCTATTCCCAGAATAATCAAGCCCTTACATTTGATGTCAGGATTTGAAAATCCTGCAGTGAAAGGAAAAAAAAAAAAAAAGACCTACTCAATTCTTATGGATTTTTTCCATAGGAACTATTGAGGAAAAAAAACAGAAAAGGAGCGTGCAATCTCATGGATGATTGTTACTATGGTTTCCATATAAAGAATTACCACTTCAAGTTAGCCTGTAACTACTCTTGAGTTAAACATTACCCAAGTTAGTAAGCATAGTGCCACATGTCATCTAAGGCAACTGTGGGATTGTTTCTGCTTCCAGGGAAATCAGTCTAAAAACCACATTTCTGCAAAGAACCCGAATTCTCTCAGTCCTTTGTAGATGTACGGCCACACAACATGCTGTGTGTACATGTAAAAGGTTTCTCCAGGCTCCACTTGACAGTAACTCAGGATTTACATACAGAAAACCCTCCTATGAAGAGAATAACATTAGTCTTTGTAACAGTAAACCAAACCCACCACTTCTCCTGCTTATCAGACATGCTTCCTTCCTGTGACAGGAATTATACCACCACACTGATGGGAAGAAGAGAAAAGGGATTTTTTTTAAAAATGTTTGCTTTATCTATCACTTTCACTGAGGTACTTAGGCAGAAATTCTAGACTGATTCACAGATGGAAACCCCAAATGCAGTACAGCAAAGCGTTCATCTATGGACAGGAAGCAGTATGCGGTTTGTAGGCTAGAGTAAAGGTTATGTCACTTTTAAATATGATTTAAAAGACGGTGCAGACACCTTCCTTAATAGCCAACTGCCAGAGTTAGCCACACATGAAATCCTTTCATCACACACAGGATGAGCAGTGAAATTCAATTGCTGTGTGCTCCTATAGATTAGCCTTCCACTGGTAACACGGACAACATTAAGCAATAGTCACTAAGCTACATAGGAGCAGAAGGAAAACAGGAAGAAGGCAAAAAATGGCATTTGAAATCGGATGCTGAGAGAGTGGGAAGGCTACTGCAAATAGCAGAGATGCAGACAGGGCAAGCAGGTATTAGAGAACAAGCAGCAGTCAACAGTGGGACGTATCAGGGAAAGGAACAGAAAAACACCAAGTGTGCAGAACAGGCTCTTGCAAATGTGTTTTTAAAAAGGTCTGTTTGAGCAGGACTCAGGATGAATACATAAAGAATCTTGTAAATGTTCGCAAACATAAATGTAAAAGATAAATGGGAAGGAGTATTTTTCTCTCTTAAATCTCTGTTCTTGAGGTATAATAATTAATCTCAGTTAGATTCATATTAACCATTGTGGAAAGCTCTGTATTTCTGTTGACTTTTTTACTTTTGAAGGCTAAAATTAGCTAAAATGATCAATTTAAATTTGCCCCAACACTAGCTGAAAGAAATTAATATACAAATAGCTGAATTGGATACCATCTGCTACCAGAATGAATACCTTCAGCTTCGGATAAGTTTGTGTTGAGCATTTTGCTTTTGAATTAGGGTCACAGGAAATACAATAATAATATTAATAATAATAACAATAATAATAATAATAATAATAATAATAATACCCTAATCCATACTAAACAAGTCTAGATAAACTGGACCCTTCATTGTGAGCCTAAGAACCAAAATCCATATTTCATGGTAACCTTCGCTTATGCTACACATCCACAAACAGGTCTGTAATTCACACATGCTCCTCACATGAGCCAACACCTGAGCACAGATATACCTGCATCTGAAAATCATGTGCACGTAATACACACCACATGCATTGGAAAGCTTTCTGAAGCCAGAACACAATATTTTAGCCATATATAGATATGAAACGTGTTTGTGATGGTGTGTACCCTGCTGCCAAAGGGGAGGTTTGGATCTGAAAAAGATCTTTCTGCTGCTTCCTTAACAAATGGGCCTTTTCCTTTCTGTTCTCCTTTCTGGTTCCCTATTTAAAGTTACAATTATCCCAGGTTCCAAAACATACTTTCAGTTTTGAAATTCACTGCAAACCAATATCTTTAAGAACAGCCCCTGCAAAGAGTCTTATCTGCCTGCAGATATTGTATTGTTAGTCCGTGCTTTAACAGCCTGTGCTTTTTAGCAGTTTGTTGTCCCTTTTGATACATGATTCAGTTGTGACATTAGTTCTATAGATGTACCAGAATGTTGGGTTTATTTGGCTTAGGACACTCATTTTGCTCATTTCTTTTGCTTGGGGTTCCCAGCTGCCTTTGAATGTTAGTCATATAAAATACTGTTTGTGACTGATGCCTTGGTTAAACCATTAAACAGAAGGGTGATGCATCCGGCCCTTTGGTAATAGTGCTGGGAAAAAAAAAAAGTGATGCAACAGATGAGGGAGGAAGCAGCAGCCCCAGCCCTAGAGGTTCAAAGCCCCCTGTTACTAATGCACAGGACGTGCAGGCTGGAGCTACACCCTGCGGCTGAGGGGGGGAGCCGGTGGCTGCGGTGAAGCCGGGGGCACCGGGGGCCTCCGTGGGGCTGCCAAGAGGAGCGGCGCTGCCGGGGGCTTGCGCTGCTGCCCTGAGCACACAACGGTGCTGTGAGGCTGGCCACCTTCCCCTTCAAACCCCACACGGACTGTACACAGCTAACAGGCTTTGAACTAAGCTTTGCACAGCAGAGGAGGGAGAATACTGCTTGCTGATGTACTGAGGTACAACACGGCTCAGACTATTGAACGAATAAGTGGAGCCTGTTTCTTGGCAAATGTTTAGAAGAATAAGAATGCCGACTCTCCAGTGTGAGGAGGAGAAAGCATTGTGGGACAAAATCCTTGGGAGGATTCTGCAGGGATGGCCTCTGTGACAGAGCAGTTGCTCTTTCNTAAGAATGCTGACTCTCCAGTGTGAGGAGGAGGGAACTGTATCTGTCTTTCTAGAAGAAAGCACTTGTGGGACAAAATCCTTGGGAGGATTCTGCAGGGATGGCCTCTGTGACAGAGCAGTTGCTCTTTCCTCCCGTTTTCAGGAGGAAAAGATCCTCAGGACAATATAGGAGAGACCGTGTTTCTGCACCAGCTCTGGCTCTGCTAGTTCCTTCCCAGCAGCAGCCTCAGCTCAGCTGCATGCACCCCTTAGGAGATGTGAGGCATCCTCTCTCTCTCCTTCCATTCTAAGCTATATTGAATTTCCCCAAAGGGGATGCTGCTCATTTCTGCTATGCTAGTGCAGCTCTGCTCCTCCAAGCTACACTGGGGCTGGCACCTGGGGACTGAAGTAAGGCAGGTAAGGTGGACTAAGACGTTCACGAGAACTTCCGTTAAGGGTAAGACGTAGTGCCCGATCAGGACTTTATCTGAAAAGCATTTGTGAAGTATCCTGAAGCTTTCATTTTCCTCTGCAGGGACTACACCAGACCTTCTTTCAAGATGACTCACTTTTTATATGACCGTAAGAAATTTTGAAGATTGTTTTTAGGCTTTTACAGTTTCTGCATGTGCTGAAAATTCACCCAGGAACACCCTAAAGAAATGCTTAGAGAAATCAAAGGATCTGTCATCCTCTTGGTCTGGAACATCTGGCATAAAACAACAGCATGAGAGTGTCCTTCAGAAGGCAGAGAGTTGGCTACACAATTTCCCCCATTCTTTGCAGTGTTCAGTAATACAATAATGAAAATGTTAACAAAACATTTCAGATTATGTTCTGCTGACAAACATCCAAGCCCAGCAGAGCTGAATCCCTTGAGTTGGACTGAAGGAAAATCCAAATGGTGAAGTGAGAGAGTTACCAAAGGGGTACAGCTGGGTTTGTTCCTAAGGCACTCATTCATTAGGAAATGCTGTGAGAAAACCACTCTTTGCTCAGGCTACAGCATTCACATTTCTAGTGCTTGACACTGCTAAGAAGCTTCAGGGAAAGCAAGCACTTTTTTGTCTCACAAACATTGCAATAATTCTTCATTTCCAGAAAAAAAAGCATCAAATTGCACTGTTTCTTTTGCAAAGAGTTATCCAAACATCTCAGTGTGGATACAGAGCAAAATGCTTAACAAAACTGACTGTATTCTGACTGTATTCTACTCTCAGAAACCAACGACCCAAGGCACCATGCAAAATAAAGGTTAAGGATAATTAGCGCATTACCAAAAACAAATCAACAGCAAAAATCCCAACTTCACCCAGAAAATATCTCCCCCCAAATCAAACCAACCTCTTATTATTTCCAGTGGATAAAATAAAATTGTAATTTTTAAAGTTTCTTATGACAAAACTTTAAAACAACAAAAAACTGCTTAAGTCTTCTACCACATAGACCAGGCAATCATCCGGTGAAATTGGTTGAACCATATTTTACGATACAAAACACTCTGAGAGCTCACATTATTAGGTGGATGATTACAGGATGATTACAGAAATAAGGACTGGGAAAACTCCTTTGTTGACCACACTTCAAAAGAGAAAGCACTGAGGTGGTGATAAGCAAACGATAAAACAACTGGCAGGAAGATTAGCATTAGACTTTGGCTTTGACCAGTAAGTAAAAGCAGAGATGTTCAAAAGACATTATAAATTGAATGAGGTGGAGAACATCATAAAGACAGACCATTGCTTTTATTAACCAAACCCATTTAGAGAAAAACAGCAGCCAGAATAGGATCTCTTAGGATGACAACTGCCAAAGAGTTACTAGCGGTGACGTGTAGGAGAAAGGCACTGACCGAGCCTTTCTTGCGGCCAGGGCCCTTCTGCACCTGCATCCCATGCCACGCAGGTGGGCTGCAGCCTACTGCGACATTGCTGAACACAAAACCATGGCTTCTGGGTTCCGCCAGAGACGAAGTTGCCATTCAAGCCCTTTTCCATACAGGTGTTTTCCTGAGATTCAGAATACTATAGCATTTAGACTTGGAGAAGCCCTGTGTGTCAAGTCTAGTCCTCATTAGGGAAAGACTCGCACTGTAGGTAAGTAGCTCTTCAAATTTCCCCCATTGATGGGTGCCTTTGCCCTCACTGCAAGGTGATCAAGGAGAGCTCTCATCTTGGGAGACAGCTAGTGAGTGCATCAGGCCTTGGTATGGTCACAAAGTTCATGGAGCAGTGCAATAGTGGACAGATCTTTTCATGATCCTTCAACACTTCACTCAAGTGTTTCATTTCATCTGTTAGCTTTCCAATTTCTCTCTTCAGGGAGGTATTTTCTTGCTCAAGAGATTCATATTCCTGGAATGAGAAAAAAAAAATGCAGCCTAGGCATACTCAAAAGCCTCCTTCCAGTGCTTTCACCTTGCACATATTCAGGTCACCCTACACAGTGTTGTTTCTGCTTATCCCACATGTGCAAAACACTCAGGAAAGAGGCATTCTTAGGCAAACCCCCAGTGCCTGAACAGGTGAGTGATTTATGATCCCTGGCCTGACAGAGCTGCAACTCCTCCTGTGGCCCCGGAAACGTGGAGGTGCCAGAGGCTGCCCGCGCAGGCCCGTGGCAGCCCAGGGCTGCACGCACAGGGCGCTGCACCCTGAGGTGGTCAGAGCAGCCTCTGCCAGCCCTGGCCGCCCCCACAGGCGGCACGGTGAAAATGAAAGAACCGAGTGCCCTTGGGTGCCGGGAAACCCTAGCGCTCGGCCTTGCTGGTGAGGAAAAGGCAACCCCCACCACCATCGAGGAGGGAAGCAGCGGCTTAAGCGGGCCCTGGCTGCGCAGCACACGTCACACAAGGCTCCGTGGGGCCAGCCGCTCTCCTTGGCCCCTGCTGTGGCTTGTAGCCTGAAGGCCTGGGCTGTCGGGAGCAGGCTGGGGAGGTGAGCGTCAGGTCGGCTCACTCACAGCCCGGCTGGGTCACCGGGGTTCCTCACCAGGGCCTCCACTAACCACCACTGGGGCTGCTATTGTGCGGTGGCCTCTCTGGCAATGAAGAAGCCACTCTTGACTGCAGAGGAGCTCTGAGAGGCTCTGCAGTGTACATCTGGGGCACATGTCACATTTCTGCGATAACTGCGAGTCACCAGCGCCCCTGCTGCCAGGACTGCTCGTCCCAAAGAGAAGGGAGCTATGGGTTCAGATGCAGCCAACGGAAAACCTGCAGGTGTCTGTACCTCGCTGCTGGCCTTGGCTCAGCACTCACCCACTCAGTCTCACCTCCCTGAGAAGCTCCAGAGCAAACTTCAAAGCCTACACATGCTTCAAGAGACCTGTTTACCAGAAAACAGGGAGAGCCGCTCACGCAGGGCTCCTCAGGTTTCCTTGAGACTGCTTCTGCTTCCCTTCTCTTCTGCGCAGCCCTGCACCTTTCCTTGGTGGTGTCAGTTTATATCTGCTCTAAATCAGTGTTGTGAAGAAGCAGTACCCATCTGAAGAAGCTTCTTGGGAACTCCAGAACCCCCACGCACAAGCACAGCTACTCTGTGCACTGGTGACCCCTCACAGTAACACTGGGCGTTTCATGTACGCACGCGACTATCTGATTCTTCCAGAAACTCCTAACACTTCTCAGTGTGGTGGAGGCTTATTGTGTGCCCCATGCAAAGGGCTGGAGGAAGGAGTTGCCTTTCTCTCCCTCTGGATGCTGTTGCACACAAAGGGGTCTTTCTGTAGCTGGGACACTTAGGACTGCCTTACGGTAAGTGCTGGTGCTGCTGCTATGGCCACTGCTGCGCCCGTCATGCAGCTCGGGAGTTTCCACACAGCCTCCTCTCTCTCACAAGCAGGAAGGGTCCCTTTGCCCTCCTCACGCTCTTTCACCACCCACCACCTCTCACAAGCCCAGAATAAAACAGGCATGATCTTCCTAAGCATAAGCCTAGCCAAACTTCAGCAAAGCCATTCGTCCCTTACTCTGGCTCTGATCACCTCCTTTTGCCCCAAGCCCCAAGCACACACAGTAATTGTTACTCCCCGGCTAATCCATACTACTTTCAGGGAAGAGAATAGAACCTGCCATGCTACGGCTGGACATTATTCAACAAAATCTCCCTGCTTCTAGGAAAACCTGCCTGCCCACTAACACCGACATGATTGGGCTCCTTAGTAACAGCGCAGCGGGTGCAGCAGAAAAGTTGTCGGATGAGACATGAGTCGGTGCCGATTCCACGAAAGCCCGGGGTTACCCCTTTCCAGAAGTACCCTGCAATTGGCTTTCTCAGGCGCTGACTCAGAATAGATTTGGGAAAAAGCAAAACCAAAACTCCTGAGACTCTGCCTCCTGTTGGCAGATCCTTCCACCTCGTGGGAGAGAGAAGACTGCTCAATGTCCAGAGCTGCGTGACTAGCGCAGCAATGGTCGCAGCAGCAACACCAACATTTACCTCAAGGGCTGCAAAAAGCCCCCCTTGTGAGCGACAGCAGTTCCAGAGGCAGCACAAAGCAACTCCTATGCTCCAGACTTTGCACGAGGCACACAAGAAGTCCCCACTGCACCATGACACTGAGAAGTGTTAGGAGTTTCTGGAAGAAGTAGATAGTCACATGCATATGTGAAACACCCACTGTTACTGTGAGGAGTCACCAGTGCACGGGTAGATGAGCTCCCGTGTGCGGGGTTTTGGAGTTCCTAAGAAGCCTCCTCGGCTGAGTATTTCTCACACCACCATTTTAGAACAGATTTAAACAGACCCCGCCACGGGAAGGCGCAGTGTCTTGCTCCTCCACCCCTGCTCCCCTGGAAGGTGTTAAGCACTCACGCACTGACAGCGCCAACCCACGAGACTCAACATCAGCCCAGAAAGAAGGGTTCTGCTTTGCCCCTGGAGTCTCGTGTCGGGTTCAGAGGGGCGCTTCCAATGGCGCAAGAGGGAGGGTGAGGGCAAGGCCACGTCCCTCTGCGGACATCGGTGGCACTGTGGCACCGCAACTAGTCCAGGACGAGCGTCCTGCGACACAGGCTCCTTGGCCAGCGATGCTCCTGTCTCCGCTTCGCACCCACACCTCCCCGAGGCCGCCTAGCGTGACAACAGTCCCACGCCTGCCCAAGAAGCTCCATTCATCGCAACGTCCCATACCTGGCACCCAGCCCAAGCCTGCAAATCATGGAGTACCCACTCACCTCATGAAGTTTATCCGCTTTCTGAGTTTGCTTCTTCCGACTCCTCTGGGCAGCAACGCGGTTCTTTTCTCTCCTCCTTACCTTCCTGTCCTCTTCTTCGTGGCTCTGCAAGACACGAGGCTCCGTTACGGTGCAGGCGCAGCCGCCCGAGCAAACGACCGCGGCCAAGAGCGAGCGGTCCCGCCGCCCGCAGGCGCGGCCGTGCCCCGGCCGCACGCGCCCTCCGGCCGCGC
>VWPW01021469.1:536827-549990 GCA_013389825.1 Crypturellus undulatus
GGCCCTGCCCCCCCCCCCCGGCCCCTGCGCTCACCTTTGAAAATAACCGCGCAAATTTCTCCTCTGCCCGGGTTCCCTGCCCGCCGCCGGGCAGGGAGCCTCCCGGCCGCGCCGGAGCGGGACCCCAGCCCGGCAGAGCCGCCGCTTCCTGCCGGCGCGGGAGGGCTCCGGCTCCCGGTGCCGCCACCGCGGGGTTGCGGAGCGGCCCCGGGCAGAGCAGTGGCCCCGGCAGAGCCGGACTCACCCCGTCGCGCGCAGGGCTGCAGCTGAGCGCGTACAGCGACATGGGCTTCCAGGCGGCGCGGAGCTCGGAGACGCGGCGGCGGGAGGAGCCCGTATTCCCTGGCGTGAGGAGGAGGCATCAGTGCTGGGATGAAAACATTTTCACTTTCGCTACTCGTCCTGTTCCCTTAAATAATAAGGAAATGCCGCACGTTTCTTGTAAAGGCAAAGCAAGGCAATGCTGAACGTGCAGGCACCTCGAAGCTGAGTCTCTGCCCAGCAGCGTTTCAGCGCAACTCTGTTTCTCATCCTTCCAAAACATTTTCTTCCTTCCAAGTAATGCTTACTTTGCCAAACACTTTTCCAACACTTAATTGAACCGTATCCTCTCCTTCCTCTCTAAAGGAAGGGAATGCCTGTTTGCACTGACAGATATGTGGCACCATCCTTGCTGCACTGTAGATATATTTGTGTGTGGTGCCTAATGTGCGCTCTGGTTGTGCTCAACTCACATGGAAAAGCACGCCCACGTGAGGGAAAGTGTCCCCAAACTGCAGTGCAGCCAGTTGATTGCAACTGGCAGGTATCTTAAATTACTAACTTGGACACTTCCCTATTTTTCTGGTTTCCCCAGAAGTTTGAGTCATACCCAACTCACACAGACTTAGCTGATCATCAGGTTGCAAAGTTTGCGAACTGAGTAAATATAGACTATCCTTTCAGGAAGATCTGGCTAACAGTTCGTGCTGAGCGTGAGAGAACCGCGCTGCCTGGAGCCCAACCGAAGCCTCTGCTGTACCGCAGGTTTCCTGGTGACTCGGGGACCATCCGCTTGCTCAGTATTACTGAAAGACCTGAATGGGGCTTCCCCCCTGGGAAGCCCTTCTCCCCAGCTGCTCCACCTTGCAGCAGCTTTGCTCTCTGTTTTCCAGGCCACCAAAGCTCTGTTTTGCCCTTCTCAGAGCTTGTTGCCTACAAGGACTGAGTGCCCGTGAGCCTTCCCCACCCTCATGGACCCTGGAGCCACAAACCACAAGAGCTTCTTTGGCTTTCTTGCCAAGTGCCACAACCGCAGACTGCCCTGGGTTCCTTTCCTGCTCCCTCTGCACTTCATCCGCCATGGGGGCGCACCAGGAGGCAGAAGGTGCAGGCTCCAGGGCCACTGTCCCACTGAGGGCAACGGCACCAACCTCTCCTGCCCTCAGCCTTGCGCTCAGCCTTTGGAAACGGTCCAGTTTTGCCTTAAACCACTCACTGTGGAGTTAAAGGACTAAATACAGGCACGAATGGAGAACTGGTTGGGACGGCTGCTTAAGAAGAGCAACGTTCCTTGTCTTTGCAGCTTAAGCACATTTTAAGCAAAGCGTAGGATTAGAAGTCAGTATTTGCATGAGCTCAGAGAACAGGTATATTCTCTCTTGCAAAAACTATCCATGAGCAAATGAGAGTGATTTGCAGGGAAAAAAAAAAACCTCCCTCCGCACAGAGGGACTGTGAACGTCCTCCTCGTGGAGCTCCCATGCTTCTCCAGCAGCAGTACTGCTATTAACGGCAGCTACACAGCACACTATCTGACTGAACCGAGTGCTGACCAGTTTGCCACGGACTTGTTAGTGCTGTATAACTACCCTGCTGAGTAACTCCTGGGAAAAGCCAGTGCCCTCTGAATACTGCAGAGAAAGGCGGCTTCCAGGATCCTGCAAATATGGGACAAGTCACAGAAAAGTCCCTCTGAGCCCGAGTATGGTCCACTCTTGTTCAGTACAGCAAAGGAAATGAAAACTCAAAATTTGCTTATGGGAACAAGTTTCTGCTTAGTGTTAAAGTTATCTCTGCTGCATCTGTAGAAATGCCTACACAGTAATTCCAAGTAACGCAGCAGTAACGGCAAAGCGTATCTACACAGGAGTCCAGAAAGCAGACTATTCAGCTGAGTTCACATTTTATAGTGGCAGTTTTATTGGTGATTTTTGTCTGCAGTGAAGCAACCTACACACATTCAGGGTTGCTCAATGCAGTTTAAAGCAACACAGCTCTTCTGAAGAGCAGTGGGTTCTGAACACCATGGGCCCAATATTCCATAGAGTCCTTGGTGCCCACAGGAAGATTTCTGGAGCTAAGAAATTCAAAAGCCGTTTGCAAATGTTCCTGAGGACCCATCGCCACTGAGCTGTCTTACAAAAGTCTTACAAGGGCTATATTAAGAAAAACGACCAGACATTTCTTGATGCAATACCAAATCGCCCAAGTTAAAAATAAGAAGCTTGAAGGTTGTGACATTTCGTTAGAAACCTGATTAGACACTTGTCTTGCACAACGTCGCAGATTTCTATGAAAAGTTAACTAAAGGACACAGCACTCTTAGAATGTGAAAATGTGAAATAAATATTTTGACAGTGGGGAAAAAAATCTATCCCAGACATCATTTGTTGCAAGAACTTCTTGATGCAGAATTCTGAAACAGCTGAATACTCCTGTGCTGAGTTCAGCTCTTCACTTGATCCTTATTTCAAGAGAGGGCCCCTGACACCTTCCACCCCCCTCAGCCAGAAGCGGCCCCAGAGTTCCCTGAACTCACAGTTTAAATGGTGCACTTGGGATTTGTTATCGATTTTTCTTTATCCTTCTTTATAGCCAGTGTTTCCAGATGTATTTTTTCCATCCAGCTGTGATTGAAATTAGGAGTGCAGAACAAGGCATCATGGCCCTAGCTCAAGCTATCAGGCATCCATTTTCAGCTCTTTCAAATCCCACACAGTCCAACTGACCTGCAGCCTCCTAGGTTAAGTGTTAACGTGCACTGTAGGATGAATTCGTTAATTCACTTTCAGGTCTTAATCCACAGTGCTCTCCCTCTCTGTTTCTTAAAACATTTGTCTTCTGTTGACCTTTTTAGGTCAACACACCTATTCCTCAAAAATCCTAGACATTTTCTTTACCTGACCATCCACGATTCCCTGACCTTCAATATCAATACAGAAAATGCTCAAATCCCATTATGGTAGACACATGAATCTCACCATGCACACCTTAGTCTAGAAACAGTCAGAATAAAGAGTGAGGATCTTGATGGAGGAAGTGATGGTTATGATTTTTAGCCCCGACAGGAGCTCATGAACTCCAAGAAGCGGCGACAGCAACTCGCTGTGTGAAAAACAGTGCTGGTCCCACGTTTTCAGGTCGGCTGTTCCAGTCCTTCACACATCCCGTCTTCTCTTATATTAGAGGCTTTGTAGCCCTGAGATTAATAACAGTTGCAAGTTCAAAAGCACTGAAAGGAACTACTTCAGTTACTCAGGCCAGAATTTAACACAGATGTCCTCTGAAGGGTGACTACACCAATGCCAGGATTAGAAGGCACAACATGATCTAAAACTTTGATCTTTCTTAATTGATTTAATTTGCTTTCTATAAGGACAGAACTTCATATATACAAAAGCGATCTGAAACAAGTATTTACATGTGATTACCTATACAAAAATCTCAGAACAGATGCTGATGTTCATCTTTTCGAATCTAAAAATGCTAAAATTTGTCACACATTTTCTTGAATTTTTTTTCAGATTCTTAAATACTAAGTTGGACTGCCTTCTTACTACAGTACACTCTATTAATAAAACCTTTCAAAAAACTCAAGTTACTGTGTGAGAAAACATACATTAGACATGAGTATATACTGCAAGCATAAGCTAGAAGTTATGAACGGTTAAGTTATGCTGCTCAATTTAGTAGCACTGTACAATTGTCTAGGTACGAATGTGTGAAAAAAAATAGTGTAGGATAGCTCAACTTACCCCATTTACTGTCACTCTACACTGATTTTAAAAGTTTAGTCAAATATCACAGATGCATACATGACCAAAGTCAAGATCCCGTAATGTGTAGAAATATTGTCCAGGAAACCCCCAGACTGCATATTTGGATTACATGAAATGAAAATATCAGAGAAGATGTGTATGGTCCATTCTTGTTCAGAATAGCATACTACAGGTAAATATATACAACTAAAAAAAACTATAAATAAGTCCAGTCAACCTAAATTCAGGAAAAGTCTAATAGCAGGGACCAATTTTATACTTACATGTGGATTTTCTAAACTGTAACACCACACTAAAATTGTGTTTTTAATGTATTCTATTATATTTTTTTTTCTTCATTTACTAAGGAAAAACAGTCTCTCAAATGAGTGCAGCTGAAGGTGTATTTGGAGAAGGAGATACATGAAGCACATGCCTAAAGAGGCTGGAGAGTAAGTGAGCAGTGGGCTACAAAAAGACTGCCCACATGCACAAAGCATGTGCACAGCTCTCTGAAACATCAGGAGCCATGGTCAGCCCTCTAATAAAAGTGCAAGAAACGAGAGTTAATCACTACATACACTTGCTGGATAGGTGCTACTGATGTGCTTAGGCTTTCATAGACTAGCAGCGTCACATTAAGAAGAGAACTATTTCAAAAAAAAAAAAGATCACAGACAAAGTTCTTAGGAATAGCACTGAATTAGAGGGAAAAGAAAAATCACACACTGAATAAGAGTACAACTGAGTTTCAAATCTCAAAATGCTAAATGAGAAAATCAGGTGCTGAGAGCAATTTTCTGCGGCGCAGTGGATAGCGTTTTGCTAGGGGTGGATCTGCAGTTCTCTTCCTTTTCAAGAAAAGGTAAGTGTCTTTGTTGGTATCAGTGTTCGTTGGTGTGACTTCTACTGGCAGGAGGGTGTTCTTGGTGTTATCTTCCCCCTTCATCTTACAGTCAGCAAAGACCTTTTGCCGCAGCTTGCAGAGCTCCAAGGTTGGTTGCCAAGTTAATGCTTGGGAAAAACCTTCTGCTCTTTCTATGAGTGCTGGGAAAGACTGCAAAACAAATGCAAGCACCTCACATTACATGGGAAAAGCCAGGATTGCAGCGAACACAACATGCTGATTAGGAGCCGACAGGCACAAAAGCACCGGCACTTGCAGAGCAGCACCTTATGGTGACAGGAGAGGGCTAAGAAGCCAGAGCTACCAGCCCAGCAGTGATAAGTGACAAGCACAGGTCACGCAAAGAGCTTTCCACACAAGTTTCACCTCCAAGCTGAATAAATATGAGAAGAACAAGCATGTGTCTTAGAAGTACACATCTAAGCTGGTATTACAGTAATGAGCATCATGTGTTACATGATGTTGGACAGGTCTGTTCTGAAAATGTTTTAATTTTTCCAATGTTGCAGGTTCTGGAATTCCCATAAAAATATTTTCTATAGGCAGAGGACAATCTTCCTTGCTCCTGGTTGAGGAAGGAATGCATTATAGATACATCTTCAGCAGTCCCAAACTAAAGGAGTACTTGCTTAAAGAGTACACAGGCTTTTTTTTGGTACAAAATTATAAACTAAGATTGGTTAGAAATCATTTTTGACGACATTTTATCACATCAAGGAAAAAAGAGCATATCCTCTTGGAGTACACAGAGATCTCACCTTCATTATGTCACTGATCTGTTTGAATGCTGTTTCTGTCAGCTGCTTCAGCTCTGCCATGTAGGCATCTAGCAACAAAGAAAGAAAGTGAACTTCTGAAATACAACCCCTTGCTTGCTATTCACTTCACAGAGAAGTTGCAGAGTCCCAGTATAACTTGCAGCACATTCCTTTCACTTGCAAAACCATCTATATTGCAAATTACTTGTAGCATTATAGCTTTGGGTTTGACAGCTGATGCGTGTTATCTTGCTATTATTATTCTTAACCACTAAATATGCAACAGTGCTTAGAAGTCTCTGCTACAGCAAGCCACAAAGTTCTTTACTTAGAAAGCTTACAGGTTAGACAAAACACAAGAAACAAAAACTGTATTTCAAATTTGAAAATCAAACAACCTCACATATTCTCTCTCATTTTTCCCTGTAGAATTCTCTGCAAAGCTACGACATCAATAAAAACTTTCCACCAAGTGTGCTGCTCGGAACTAAGTAGTCTCCATCTCCCACTTACTATTCTTACTTTTTTTAAAAAACTATTCTATGTATTTTACTATACTATTCTTACTATTTTTTAGTAGCAACCTCATTGGTGCTACTGAAGATGATTTAAGTCAATAATCATATTCTAGTCAAGGTGTTAGTGACCTCTTGCTGAAAGATAAGTAAGTGGCAAGAGACAAAAATTCAGATGTCTGCCCATATGCACGATGTACTAATTAGACATGTTTTAGGAAACTGTAATCAATGGAGGCTAAAACACACCATCATTCAGCATTTGCAGGGAAACATAATGAAGTAGCAGGCTCTTTAAACACACAACACAGACTAACGAACGGGCACTCTCTAAAAGAAAATTATGTCCTTAATAAAGACTGTTTACAACAGGATATGGAGATTAGAACACTGGTGATCCTATGAAGTTCTAGTGAAGGAATAAAAACAAAACAAAACAAATAATTACTTAAATTATTCTAGATATACAGAAAGACTGATACGCAGTTAAAAAATTTGCTTGCAGGAGCTGAGCTTTACATGGACAACATTATATTCCTCAGTGTTCAAGGCTTTCCAAAACATGGGGAAATGAAAAAAGGAAATGAAAGGTATTGAGTAATCTAAACATTTTTGGTTTCTGGCCACTGTACTTGCTAAACTGGGATACATAAACTTCCCAAAGACTACATAGATACTAAAATTCAACACAAACTATGTTGTCTGGGTTATGACTACACTCTTACCCATCCTGAAAAGGCAGCATCTTAGTGTTAGCTGTCAAGGAGCAACACATTCACATCACAGAGCATGGATCTGGATACCAGAAGCTAAAAGAAACCGAACATGAAGGGAAGCTTCACTGCTCCTGGTGGTGCTCTGCTGCACAATCTGGCATTTCTGGAAGCAACATCTCCTACTGCTTGCAAAGAGGAAACGGGGCCCAGAGTAAACTCAGATCAGTGGGCTCAGACCTGAAAGCTTAAGCTTTGCTCCTCAAATCCCACTTTGCAATGCTGTTTGTTACAGCAGCTTTATGCTATGCTGTGTGCAGCAATCCACAGAGAGGTTCCGTAACCTCACTTTTCAACTTTGCACAATGTTGTGCTTAGCAGCGCACAGCATCAAGAAAGTTGGATAAATTTTAATAAATTGATGTGGCAATATATTCAGCTATGAAAAACTTCGGGCTGTTTTGCTGAACTATTTGAAGAAAGCAAACCTCTTAAACACGAACAGGCAGCAAGATAGGTAGTATTCTCTCAACACAGCTCACAGCTGCCCTCCCTTAAGGAATCTTTACCTTGGGAAGGTGGTGATTTTATCTCGTCTGGAGTTACAACAGGTTGGTAGAGCTTCTGCATACAAAAAAAAAAAAAAAAAAAAAAAAGAAAATCTGAAATACAGTTAGGAGATGGTGGTGGTGTTTAGACAAAGAGAACATTGTATGCATATTTTATGTCAGTTACTGTAAACAAGATTGTGGTTAACACAGTTAATATGCTCACTGTGCACAAGTCTCCAAAACTTACTTTAGTTTTTAAAATTCTAATTATTAACGTGTGAGGATTTCTAGACTAAAATCCAGCCATTTTGGATGAAGCATTGCCATCTGCTGCACAACTGAGGAAAGAAAATTGCTGTGACTTCTAAGGAACCATTCACAAAACTGGTACGTTTTCACAGAGCAAGCAAACTTGAACAAAGGCTACATTTATACAAAAAGCTGAGAAAAAGAAAACTACTTTAAATGACTATATTATTTCTCTGCAAGTATTTATGCCTGAATAAGATCATTCTCCTTCACAAGCAGGGTCTCTGGCTCTTTGGCCCTACTCTGCATCTTGTGACTTGACATCAGTTAATTGCGACAAAGTCATAATGTTTAGTCTTAGTCAAAGTGGAATTATAAGTAAGAGACTGCTGGGGAAAGCGGAAACAAAGCAAAACAAAGAAACGTACGGTGTATCATCTTTAATTTAAATATTTTTATCCTCTTAAGAGCTATCCCTCATTCTTCTTGAGCCAAAAAAAAAGGAAGAAAATTATTCTTCCTTGTAGTTCTATTCAGCAGAATTTTCACAGTTTACGTATTATTAGCAAGTCTACAGTAACAGCTCCAGACAGAAGAAAGCTTGCATTAGCTTACACACTGCAGGATTATCGACTGAAAACTTTCAGGAGGAGCCTTGCTTTCTCAGGTGTAAGGAGATTACCACACTAATGGAACGGTTCTCTCTAGTTAAACCTCTGTTATGTGCAGCATCTTCATAGTTACCTCATGTGTCAGAAAATACTCATCTTCATCTTAGTGAGGGCATAAAAAGAACATGAGAACTCCTCACTCAACAAGGAAAGCACTAGAAACTGCAGAGAAAGAGCTGAGAGCAAAAAAAGTCACTTCATTTACAGATACACTAGAAACTTCCCATATGTTGCAGACATGTAACTAAAATAATCATCTAGTTGTGTTGCTATAAAATCTGAAAGGATCAGCCACAGAAGAAGGGCAGGCTGAAAGACATGCTAAATATTCCTCTACTGGAAGAGTGTTTTCCCTTTGCAAAAATATTAAAAGGTGATATTAAATCTTTGAGCTATACAATAGCAAACTGAGTATCACTGAAGCTGGAGACTCCAGCAGCTTCCCGGGGAATTTGTTCCAGTGTTAGACTAACTAATCAGATTAATATTTTTTCTTATGTTTAAATGGCATTTCCTGTCTTTCCATTTGTGCCCTTTTCCTCTTGCCCTGTCCCTGGGCACCACTGAGAAAACTCTGGCTCTCTCTACTCACACTCCAAAAAGTATTTATGTTCATTGGTAAGCTCCCCAGAGCCTTCTCTTGATGCTGAGCAGTTCCATCTCTCTCCACCTCATCACACCTCAGATGTTCCAGTCCTTTGGTCACCTCTGTGGCCTTTCACTTGGCTTGCTGCAGTATGTCCACATCTCGCTTGCACTGTGGAGCCCAGCCCTGGACCCAGCCTTCCAGGTGGAGCCTCACCAAGGCTCCCTTGACCTGCTGGCAACTCTGCTCGATGCAACCCAGGGTACTGCTGGTCTTTGCTGCGAGAGAGCGCTGCTGGCCCAGGTTCGACCTTTTCTGCAAAGCTGCTCTCCAGCTGGTTGGTTTCCTGCCTGTACTGGTGCAAGGCAAATGCCAGAATCCTAGATCTCATTTGACCGAAGTTCCTTCTTGCTCTCCTTGAAGGCAGAAGCAACATTTGCTTTCTTGCAGTTCTCAAGAACCTCCCCTGATTGCCATGACCTTTCAAAGGCAGTTGAGTGGCGTCACAATAACATGAGCATGAGCCAAGCTCCCTCAGCACTTGTGGGTACATCCTACCAGGTCCCAAGGACTTGCCTACTTCCAGTTTGGTTAAAAGTTCCCTAGTTTGACCCTCCTCTACCAAGGGTAAATCTTCCTTGCCCCAGACTTCCCCACAGGTTCCAGGGGCCTGTATTTCCGGAAGGACAGTCTTAACGCTTAGAGACTAAGGCAGAGAAAGCACTAAATACCTCAGTCTTTTCAATACTCTTTGTCACCAGGTCCCCTGCCTCATTGAGCAGAGGACCCACATTTTCAGTAGTCTTCCTTCTGCTGCTGATAGACCTGCAGAAGTCCTTCTTGGTGCACTTCATGCTCCTTGCAAGAATCAACTCTAGGAGGGCTTTGTCTTCCCTAACCTAGTCCCTGTATGCTACAGAAGCCATATACGTGATAGTAGTGTATAATGCTAGCCTTTCCTCAGCCACCCTCCTCCAGCGAGTATGCAGTTCGTTCCTGTATGAATGAGTCCCAGGCTTCCGACTGGAAAAATGCATTTGAAAAATGCAATTCTGAAGGCTTTAGTGAGGCAGAAACCTATGAAAAAAGCAGTAACTGCTTGCCCGTGGAAGGCTGATAGTACAAGATATGCAAGGTGTAACTAAGAGAAGAGAGGAAAAGGAGAAAAGGAAGAAAAAAGGAGGAAATACTTATGGATCTATGTGGCAAATGTTCGTATCTTCTGTCTCAACTGGAGCCTCTGAATCGTAAATCACATTTGATTACAAACATAAGTACATCAACTGAAACGGCTCAAAGAACCAACAGTTCTTTTAAAAAGATTCAAACCTTCTATTCCTAGACTGAGCTGATTTTTTCTTCAAAATCATATTATAAAGACAGACACTAAAGCAATAAAGTTTAAAAATGCAGCCAAAGGACAAATACATTAATAAGAGACAGGCAAAACAAACAAACAAAAAGAAAAAAAAGCCTTTTTAGGATGACATAAATGATGGAAAGAAAGCTGGTCCCTGATTAGTTAACAGGTAAGGAAAAGGCAGAGTTAGCAGAGCTGCAAAACTGAAATTTAGCATCCAAGAATGCAAGTGGGCTGTTTTATGCCAGGAGTAATTTTATTCTCAGTGCCACAAAACTGAGAAAACTGCGTTTATTGACCTTTTTCCCCTTCTTTACTGAATACTTGCTTATCCAACAAAGGGGCTCAGTAAAAACTCAGACGTCTTTAGAAAGTCACATGCTGCACATGATAGTATTTCTCTATATATATCATAACATTTAACACTTCAAGAGCAGCCTTCAGCCAAGGATTTCAGAAACCTTAATATGACAAGATAAATAGGGACATACTGTCTTCTAACACATGAGTAATCCTGTTAAAGCAACCTGTGCAAGTAACTTGCCAACTGTGCCACGGCCCCAAACCAATCATACTTTACAAGACTTCATGGCAACTCCCAATTTACTGAAGAACAAATTAAGGCAAATTAATGCAAAGAAATGACTTTGTTATCTGAAAAAATAAATCAAACGCAACCATGGAAAGGAACTTACGAATCAACATTTAGCGAATTCCCCTAGCTACTTATAACCAGCAACTACTCTAGGCAAGGTTTGCAGAAAATTTTAGGTTACTCACCAACATCTCTTGCTCGTCTTTCATGGTCTGGACAGCATGCATTACTATCTTTTTAGGCCACTGCTTACGTTTTTTTGCTGTCTCTACGAGAAGTTCATCAAACTGATCTTCGAGAATTTCAATGTTTGAATCTAAAAATCAGAAGCATGCAAAGTTGTCATAAAATGTTCCTGCATTTTTTTTTTCCATTTGAAACAAAATAAGGAAAAAGCTTTAGATCTCAGTTTTTTAAGTAATCATGCATGATTGTCACTGAAGATAAAGGCATCTGCCTTGGAACTAATTATAAGGCCTTGGAACTACTTATAATCTTTTATTTGCACACTTTTTAAAACTAATTCACTGGTCCCATTAACGGGCTGAGCGTAACTTGCAAAGACATCTGTCTACTGCTGAAGAGCAGCTTTTGAGCTCCCTCTCTTGGTTAATCTGAGCAGCACAGGATGCTCAAAGGCAAAATCAAGCGGTGGGTTGGCTTGGGGATTTTGAGGGCGGGGAGAGGGAGGAGAGAGAAACGACAATAAAAATCTGTAAGCGTAGAGAAGAAAGGCTCGAGCTGCTCGTGCAGCGAAACACCAAAACCATGGTGCACCAAATACCAGGCCACTTGATGATTAAAACTGCATCAAGATCAGACACAAGTACTATATTAACATCACGTCACACGAACGAGCTGTAGCACAATACCCACTTTACGCTGGAAAACAGGAAAACACTAGTACCTCAGCTGGCACAAAGTCAGATTGCACAGAGGGTAACTTACTGAAAACAATATCTACAAACTACCTCTATTAAGGATTTTTGAACAAATTAGAAATAGGCTAAATCGAGGCTGAATCAGTTCAGTGTTTTGCATCACGAGACCAATGCATTTTTAACGTGCAGGTCAAACCTGGATGTGGTATCCCATGGGGCCAGAGATTAGTGATATTTTTAAAACTACAATCTGAAGACAATACATAAATATTTTACTCTCATATATCCATATATCCCCCCCCATATGTCTCTGGGGGGAAAAATAAAAAAGTTTTCAGAATGACCCAAATTGACATCTTTTTTTCTTTCATTTTAGAACAGAACTCCTGAATTCTGAAGGAAAGGTGATGTGCCAGGTACAACTGGAGTTTTATCATTCTATATCTACATTTGCAAAAGCTTTCCGAACAAAAACCTGGAGCTCTTTCTCCACAACCAGATCAGTATCTGTGTTTTCAGCTTCAGGCAAATGAAGAACATCAAGTCACAGGTAAAGAACACCTGACACTAACACAGGTAAACAAATGAATCGAACGGGGATTTTCTCCGAAGCCCATTTCCTCACGAAGCCCCACTACTACCAGCTCTTCAGAGCAGGCTGCACAGGGCCTTGCCCAGGTGGTTCCTGAAAGCTTCCAAGGATAGAGATGACGCAATGTCTCTCAGCAACCTCCCTCCATGCCTACCTACCCTTGTGGGGATTTTTGTGTTTGTGCTAACATCTCCCCACGCCGGGAGCTGAACGCCGGCAGCCTATTCAGGACGTGCTCTGGCACGCGCCAAGAACAGGGGCACAGTCACTTCCCTGGCTCTGCCAGCCCCTCTCTCAACCTACCCAGTTCCTGACACCCTTTTCGGCAGGACAGTAGGTTCCCGGGGCAGGATCACCCTGGTTCCAGGCTTTGCCCTTGCTGGGTTTCAGGAGGCTCTGCCCTCTGCTCCCGGTCAAGGGCTCGGACGCCCCTCAGCTACCCTTAGCGCACCATCACGGCTCCGAAGGTGCCGGCTCCGCCTGAGCTCAGCCTCGCCCGCCCACCAGCACCGCTGTCCACCCCCAACCCCCGGCGAAGAGACGTTAGGATTTAGCGGAGGAAAACGCACCGCCGCGCAGCCCGCCGGCGCCCGCCGCCTCCTCGCGGGGCTGCTCGCAGATGCTGATGTTCTCCCGCAGCGCCTCCTCGAAGGTCTGCAAGACACGGACGCGCTGCACGGGCCGCGCGGCGGGCGGCGCCGCCCCCGGCAGCTCCCCGCACCCGCCACCGCCGTCTCACCCAGGCCGCGTCGTCGGGCGGCGCGGA
>VWPW01021469.1:550263-592471 GCA_013389825.1 Crypturellus undulatus
GCCGCCACCGCCGCGCACCGGCCGCCCGGCCCGGCCCGGCCCGCGCTAACGCTCTCGCCTCCCTTGCAGGACGTGGCGGCCGTGGTGCGGGCGGCGCAGCAGGTAGCGCCGTGATGGCAGCGGTGGCGGCCCCCCCCGACCCGCAGCTGCCGGGCCCCAGCGCGTCTCTGTGTGTCGCAGGCGGCGGTAACGGCGCTCGTCGTGGTGGCGGAGCACGCAGGGGAGTTCGACAGGGTCGCCGAGCTTGCCGAGAGGTGGGACCAGCCCCCCGGCCCACACCAGCCCCGCTCTGCCCTAGCACCCTTCTTCTCCTCCCAGAATCAGTTTTTCCAACCTACCCAACACCCGTCTCTCGTTTAAGACTACCACAAGTCGCACCTGGCACTCTTTAAAAAATGCAGTGGTTAAACATGGTTAATAGGGGTGCCACAGAGCTCTCAGCTGTGACCCGAGCAGCTCTTGGCCTGCGAGGCAGCCTGTGAAGCCCCCAGCATCATGTCCTGCCCTCTTCCTAGCCCCCTGCCCCCTTCCTGCCCCATCTGCCAGCCCTCAGGCCCCTGTGTCATTTCTAGGTTCCCAGGGTTCGTCCTGCCCTGCCTGGGAGTTCACCCCATTCAGGATACTTCTCCAGAGGGGCGGCGCAGCGTCACTCTGCAGGTAAAACCAAAATGCTTTGGCTCAGACATCTCTTAAAACACTCCCCAACTGTTTTGGAGCCCGTGTTTCGTCCCAAAACGTTTGTGGTTCTAGGGTGTTGTTTAAAAAATGCGCTGTCCTAACTGACACTGAACTTCAGATCTGCTGAGTGATGTTTATGTAACGTATAAAGCACCATGGACCAAATCCCAAGGTCTCTTAGCGCAGCCATTCGTTCGCATTACTCCTAAAGCAAAATTGTTCACTGAAGCCACTGAGCTGTACTGCAAATGCTGCCGTGAAACGGTACTTAAAGTCCCCCACGAGGATTTGTTTATACCCAACATAATGCCTGGGCATCTGCAGCTGCCCTGCTGCTAATGAGGGAGGTGGAAAGGCAACATGAGCGCCTTGAACCTGAAGCCCTTGGGCAGCTGTCTGCCGCCTTGCCTCGTGATGGCAGGTGTCTTGGGGATCGCGTTTTGCTTAACTCTTCAACTCCTGGGGAAAGATCAGCCTGAAATGAAGGGTTGTGGGGCAAAGCAGAGGAATCCTGGCATCTAAATGCCCCCAACGATGCAACTCTCACTTATGTAGTAGCATCTTTTGAGGTGGTGAAGTTAAGAATGACCAAGTGATGTCCTGTGTGGTGGTAATACGGGATTTGTGCTGCACCGTCTCACGGGGATGGTGAGCATTACTTCTTTAATTTGTTCTTGCAGGATCTGCACGCTGCGCTGCCGCTTATAGAGCGCTATGAAGATAAGTTGGTAGCAATTGGAGAAGTGAGTAGATTCGTGTGTTGTGTTTAAACAGCTGTGATTTGGGCAGCATCTGTCACCAGGATTAAAAACACCTAGTAAATACAAGTGGTGAATCTGATTTTTAATTGCTTTGCTTACTTCTCTTCATCTGTTTGCTTAATTTCATCCTTTTTGTGGTTATCAGGAACTAAATGCTACTTACGCTTGTAAGTTTAGTAGGAAGAATTGCAAAATTGTGATATATTCTCTTATATAGTTAGATGCCTTTTTATCTATTCTCTGTCACAGTGAAACTCTGAGTCACACTTATCTTCCTTCAGATCATTCCTCTGTCCTTCCCTGACAAAGCTGGGTTAAGCTTTGATTTCAGCGTACCTTGTGGACTTCTCCAGCTTTGGTTCCCTGTGATTCATTTTCTGTCTATATCCATGTGTTGTTTCTTGTCTAATATTTGGTTGTAAGATAATTGGAGCTTGAAAACTTTAGGATTGTTACGTTTTTTGTGTGTGTCTAGGTGAGCGGATTGTGGCTGGTTCTGTACTTGCTGCAGGGAAACTAGTTACTGGCAGAGCTTTGTAGCTAAACTTGTTGCTTTGCATCTATGTTGTACACCAAGGATTTCACTTGATGTAACTGTGAATTGGGCAGCTTTATTTGAATGTGTTTAAATCAAAAAATATAAAAGTATGGCTATTTTTTGCTAGAGATAGCACTAAGTTAAAGGTTCAGTTCAGAAATTGAATTTCTGTCATGAACCAGATCTGAAATAGAATTCAGTAACATGTAAAAGAGCAGAAGACCAGAAGTAGATTAAAATACTCAACAAAATTGTTAGTAACTATTTCCAAATGTTTTCATGATCAAAAATCTGATGTTTGAGTATGAATTCTTTTATTAAGAAAGCTATAGTGGAGCTCATTTTAATTGCAGTCTCTAACCTGTACATTTTAAATGCCATGCATCTTTGAGGTGTATTTTGCTTTCATACGGTATTGTGGTTTATTCAAGCAGTAGATATGTGAAATTTTCTCACTTCTTTTTTTTCTCTAGGTTGGACTAGATTTCACTCCCAGATTTGCCAGCACGGATGAACAGAAAGAAGGACAAAGACAGGTTTTGATCCAGCAGATTCAGTTAGCAAAAAGACTGGATTTGCCCTTGTAGGTTTTGTTTGTACTAACAGAAGAATTTGCTAGGTCTCAAAAACCTAAGGAAATGTTTTAGAGGATTCGTAGTTACTGAGAGTCCATGGGACTTTTTCTTACAGGGATTAAAGTGGCATTTTCAGCCTGTCAGTCTACAGCTTGAGATTTAATTAAGTTTTACCTGTGTTTCCACTTGGATAGAGTGGTCTTTTGCATGTCCTGTCCTTGCTGTGTTATTGCTGTATTTTCACAGAAGCTAAAACAATTTATTTCTATATCTGTAAAATTCTTTCCTGGTAAGAGATGCGAGACAGATTAATTCTTTTCTTCCCAAGCTGCTGTCAGTTCATCTGTGTTTGTACATGAGGGAAATTCCCTCACAATAGGCTTCTTGCTTTGTAGAAATGTTCATTCCTGTTCAGCTGGAAGACCAACCATTCGTCTCTTACAGGAACAAGGTATGTTTTTAGTGCACTTTATCCTTCACTACCTTCATCAATAGAACTTCTTCAGTTTTGCCATGTCCTCTTACCAGTTTGTGTACGTGAAACTTGGGAGGAATGGTTCAAAGCCGGGACCAGTGTCCTATTGGAAGCTGATGTTGCAGGCCTACAGTAAACACTGCTAATGAATTGCTTTGACTGTGTTCTCTGAGGTGCTGGGAATGTGTTACTCCATGCATTTGATGGGAAGCCATCTGTAGCAATGGAAGGGGTGAAATCTGGATATTTCTTCTCCATCCCACCTTCTATTGTAAGGAATGAGCAGGTAACATTTAAAGGGGAATGCTCTGTCTTGGTGCTTGATGATTTCAGCTAATAGTTGCCAATGGATAGCTCAGCTTATCTAAGATTAAAAACATTACATTGTTGTTGTATAGCTCAAAAGTGTATTTTTTGTTTGTTTGTGTGTTTGTTTTTAAGTCTGCACATTTTGAAGTGGTACTTGTGGTACTTGCCTATAGTTAACGTCACCAGACACTTCTTGATAAAAGATCCTGCTTTCAGTTGCTTATATCATTGCACATTTTAACATCTGGGGGCTTTTGCCACAGCTAGACATTCGGAGGGAAATTTTAGCTAAAATAGTTCAATTCTGAGGAAATGAGATTCTTTTTTTCTTGTTTCACTGTGTTCTGGAGAAGTTTACTTTGGAAATTTGTGTCACTGCATTTAGTACAGACTTGACATTTGAAAAAAGACTGGTTTATATGGCAGTTACACCATAGTTCTACTCATCCGTCCCAAAAGGAAATTTTGTTCATAGTTGGCTAAAATACAGGCTTCTTAAAAAAAAGTAATTTGCACATGGCATGTTGAGGGGGAAAGAAAAAAAAAGGCAGCTAAATTGCTTAAAGCCTGTTTGCATTGGCCTCATTTAGCTCTGAGAGAATGCCCTTGCGATTTCTGTTCTGAGCTGTGCCAAGCTGTGCTAAATTCTTGCTCTGGAGAAAGAAAAGGGAGACCAATTCCATCCTGCACTATCAGCAGCTTGTGTAAGAAGCTTAAATGTAAGAAAGGAAAAGGCATACTTCAAAAACAGGAGTTATGAAGGCTAGACATAGACAAGGATCAGGATAGGAACTTGAAAAAAAACAAAAACAAAATAGGATTAAGGGAAAGAAAAACAAAACAAGATACACATATATATGGAAAAGTAACAAATGAAAATTGTATTGGTAACTACAAGCATAAATTATTTTGTGCAATATAATTATCTTATTTAATAAGTAATAATGCATCCAGTGTTTAGGAAACAGTACTTTATTAGTTATTAATAGTACTATTACTGAGAGTAAAAAAGGCAGAGTTACCCTGGTTTTTGAAAGACTTATTGAGCAACTCCTGATATTTTTTGCTTCCATTTTGAAATTGTTGATAAAATGCTGTCAGTGGCACTGAAGTCTTTAGACATTGCTTTTAAATGTAGAACATTATCCTTTTATCTTGCATTTTTCCCATGTCTAAATGAATAGAGCATATAATAGTTATCTTTATTTTCTTTAAGAATCAGAAACTTGTGAGACTCTTACCACTGGAAAATATATGCTTAGAAAGCGATTCTCCTGTTCTGGGGCCTGTAAAACAGGTAAGTTGTGAGTAGAGATCTTTTATATAAATGTGTGTATAAAGCTAGCTATATGTATATATGTATGTGTGTATATATATATATATATATATATATATATATGTATTTAAGGTAGTCCGTATGGAGGCTAGCTCTTGGTGGGGGGATTGTAAGCAGAGAAGAGGGACAAAAGAGATTGCCAGGTGAGAATATTTCAATGAACAGGTCAAAGAAACAGCTGAAGTGATAGTGTTCCTATGACTGGGAGATGGGGAATAGATAAATGTCATAGATGCTATAACCTAGTAGAAACTCTGTCAGAAAGAGCTGAATCTGACACACTGTCATCTGTGGGGATCTGTAATTCTGTCTTTTTCTGCACTGCAGGTAAGAAATGAACCAAAAAATATTTACATTGCTGCCGAATGTATTGCCAGAATTAAAGGAATACCAGTTGAAGAAGTTATAGAAGTGACAACAGAGAATGCGCTGAGGGTATTCCCTAAACTTCGGAACTTCCTTCGTTTGTAGGCTTAGCAGCACATAAAATCTGAAATAAGTTACATCACAGAAACTACTGTTTATGGCCTCATAAATAAAACCAACACATGTTCTGTTTCAAATTGGAGTTTTGCTGTAGGAGAGCCCAAGAAATCAGTTGCATAGCTGCATGTTGCAGTGTATATTGTGTATTTCTCCAATACATTGTTCTTGCACATCTTTGTCATATCATAGAGGGGGTAAAGTTAGATCATTCATTTCCATCTCTCATGTTGCTGAATGAATATAAAGAAGAGCAGCACAAAATTGGATATTTAAGTCTCAGTGTATTTTTTCAGACCACTTATTCAGCTGCTCCTAGCCTGGGATATGGCTAATGCTCAGTCATCCTCATTCCTCAATTTCTGGTCTTGTGCATGTAGGGAAGTCACCCAGTTGGCGCACTCTTATAATGTGCAGACCCTAGGACACATCCCTGCCTGAGACACTTGAAAAGCTCCGCGGAACAAGATGTTTTCAGTGTGTCTTGTTGATTGGGCTCCGGGAGTGGTGCAGAAGCACAGCTCCATTTTCCTTCAAAGGAGTTGGAAGGAGAAGAGCTGCAGCCCTTTGGTTCCTTCCTACCACTTCCCCTGTGTACAGTGACTCAGTACTTGCTTTCTCCCTGAGGGGGTCATAAGATTTCGCTTTCAATGTTCAGGATGAGCCTGGTCATTGTCTCCAATAAATCCCAGAAGACCTGTTCAAGACAAGATCTTTGCTATTTTGAGAAAGTTCTGTTCTTTGTTTGTTTAGATAGAATTATGGGCTGGAAAGAAGCTGTAACTAGTTTGGGAAAGAGGAGCCTTAAGTTCATTCTTACTTCAAGAAGTTTATTATTATTTTTTTTTAACTCTTCTGACTGCTCAGTATCAGGAGCAATGTGATATGAGAGGGAGACAACCCCCAATTTTGTGAGATTTTGGAGGTACCTGTCTGCTGTACAGGCACACTGGATGCCTACCTTGAAGCTATAGATTCGGATGCATTGGCCAGTGGCCTAAAACCTAAATGCTCTGCTGTCTCATGAGACCTGTGTGGATGTGAACCTCTTGAAACGCTCACCATTTTTTGACTGTAAAACATCAATGCGCCAAGTAAGTTGTGAAGGTCAATTTTTGTGAGGGCGAGCTAAGGAACAGGAGGCTTTTTCTTTCTGGGGAAGTTACTAGATAATGAAGGAAATATGGGAGAGTATTACTTTTTGTCTGTGACCATCCTGAATACAAAATAATGCAACATACAAACATACGGCAAGGTCAAAGGCCTCCGGCTTTAGGAGTCAGGTAAGTCTCTTCTGGGTCTCTGGTAGTTACATGATTTTTCAGGTGAACCCTTTCCTTCCTTACTGGTGAGGTGTTTTACCTCTTGCCCCTTTTGGAAATGGTTAATAAAGCACTGTTCTGAAGTTACCTTGTGAAGATTCATACCTTTTTTTGGGGTGGAACAGGGGGAAAGAGAATGTTGACCTGACTTGGAAATAGGATTCCAGGGTTCCTCACTGCAAGTAATTTAAGAAAGATACTCTTACCTCAGAGTTCAGCAAGAAGGGTTTTGTTTGTTTGTTTTCCTTCCCTCGTCTATTTGAAAAAAGATTCAACAGGAGAAAGCCTCAACTCTCCGGAGGAAAAGCTTGCAATGTAGGTGACACTTATCTTGGGTATTTGGCTTTTCTCCACTTTTTCTTCCCTGATTTCTTAGAAGGGTGCTGACAGAGGTTTTTTCCCTGGCTTTTGCAGAGAAGCCGTATTGTTCTGACTGTTACCTAGAGTTAGCTTCTTAAGCTTAAACACACATTCCTGAACTCAAGCAAACAAGCCAGTGTAAATCAGTCTGTATTACAGGGGCCATTCAGGTCAGCAGGCACCTGAATCTCGGCTGGCTGTTCGACCCAGAATAGTTAGAGCCTTTGGTTATCCTGCATCTACAGGTTCTTTCCTTTTCCACTAAACTAGGTGGAAAACACAGCTTGCCTCCAGGTGGTGCTAGCAAACAGGTGTGCAACACTCTTAAGAATAGAAATATGATGTATTTAATCATTATTAGTTGTGTTGTCACAAGAGTTGCTAAAGAGGTGATACCGGGTAACTTTAAAGGTGATTCATGCTGATTGTGCCTCGCAGTAGAGATGGGGATGCAGTTATGTTTGGGGATGCTCCAAGCGAAAGCACAGTGAGGCACGTGCCCCACTTTTTGCCAAGTCCAGCTTTGCATTGCTGGCATCTAGGAAGGAAATCCTTAGGCAGTTCAGTCCATGTGGCCATATTGGGTATTCACTGCTCAAAATCCCTCTCTGCCGCTGGCTAGCGTTGGGCCTGAGCGGGAGCAGCCTCGGCACGTGATGATTTCTAACCTGAGCTCGCCAGCCCCTTCGGCGGCTGCGCTTGGCTCGGCGCTCGCTGGGGAGGAGGCGGCGGGAGCCGCAGCTCGCTGCCTGGTGCCGCTCTGCGGCGCTCCCGGGGCTCTCGGCGGCAGGAGTATGGATGAGGGGGGCTTCATCGACTGCCACTGCCACCTGACTGCCCAGGAGTTCAGCCAGGTACAGAGACGGGGGCGGCCGCGCCACCTCTCGCCTTAGTGCGGCTGCCGCTCCGCCGCCCGCCCGCTCGTCTGTCCACTGTGAGGCCCTGCGCCGCACGGGGCTGCCGGGAGCCAGGCCGCCTCTGCCTCTGCTTGGGGCTGCCGGGAGCCTGGCCGCCTCTGCCTCTGCTTGGGGCTGCCGGGAGCCTGGCCGCCTCTGCCTCTGCTTGGGGCTGCCGGGAGCCTGGCCGCCTCTGCCTCTGCTTGGGGCTGCCGGGAGCCTGGCCGCCTCTGCCTCTGCTTGGGGCTGCCGGGAGCCAGGCCGCCTCTGCCTCTGCTTGGGAGCATTTGAGTTGAGTCACGGTCCCAGTGGCCTAAAGGTTCTGGAAAAAGAAACTGCCTTGTCATCCGGCTCCATCTTGGCTCCTGCTGAATCAAGCAAGGGGCAGAAGGCGCATGGTGCCCCCAGCTGCCAGTGCTTTTGTTTCGCAGATGCCTGTGCTGCTGCCCGGTTAATGTTCTTTCTTTTCACAGGAAGCTGAACTTCTCACAGCGTTAAACAAGTTGCCTGATGGCACAGGGGGTCTGTAGCATTATGAGCAGCCCCAAGCTCCCAGCTGGCATCTTCAGCCACCACCTTTCCCTTGGAGGCCACAAGCAGTAGGACTGCGGGTGCTCCGAGTGACAGCTTATATCTTTTTGTCTTGCAGGATGTAAATGAGGTGATAGAAAAATCCAGAAAGGTTTGTGATTTCTTTCACATAATTCCTTGGTTTCTTCGAGATGCCTCACTGATTATTTGTTATTAATGATACTGCCATGCTGGCGCTTGCATTGACCCTGTGGCATGAGACTCCTCCTGTCCCCGTGCTGCCGGCCCAGCTGGCGGAGCAGACGGGCAGTTCCCTTTCCCCTGCCGGGAAGAAAGTAAAGCTCCTCACCCCTTGGTTCTTTCCAGGCTTAAAATGTAGCTCGCAGATGTGCAGAGCGCATGGGGACTTCCCCACGCGCCAGGGCTTGCAGGAACGCACCGCCCCGGGCGAGTCGTACATGCGCCGAGGGCGCAGGAGGACAGTAATGATGCAAAGGTGCTTTCCAGATGCCAAAGTGCAGAGCCTGCAGACACAAAAAGCTTCTAAAACTGCTTTGCCTGTGAGAAGGGACAAAGCAGTGGTTCGGCGTGTAGTGACGGGGTCACCCTGAGGTGCTTTGCACCTTCCTGGCGCAGCGAGCGCCTTAGGCAGCAGCAGCGGCCAGGAGGATGTGGGAGATGGCACCAGCTTGGCTGGCTGATGGCAGTGCCCTTTGGCCGCCCCTGCCATGCTGTCTGCATGACTCAGGGAGTGAGGCCGAGGCAGCGCAGAGTGAAGGCCGTGTAGCTTGTGAGGGTGGGGTGGCCTGTAAAAGCTGCTACAAGGTTCAGCATAAGCTGCTTGGACTACTTAGGTCCTGGAAAACACCTCGGAGTTCAGGAGCAACAGCTGAGAGTCCTTTGCACCATCTGCGCTTGCTTGGGTGCTGTTGGAGGGACTGAGGTGGAGCGTCTTCGCTGAGGGCCCTTGGTCTGGGACTTGTTCTTAGGCACTAATGGACTAGCAGGGCATGAGTGGGTTGAGCACTGGGACATGCCAGGAGGATGTGGGTTTTTTTTTTTTTTCTCTTTCCCCCCCAAGATTTTTGACATGGGAACAACTGAGGAGATGGTGGGAAGGCCAAGTCAGTGATACACTCTTTCATCCTGCTGTTTATTGTGATAAGAGTTTAAACAAATTGACCAAAGACTTTTACCAAGGGTGCTTCCAGCAGACTCCTACACAATGCATAGATAGGCTCTTTAGAAGCAGAAACAAATAAATAATTAGATGGAAATGCAACTTTCATCGCTAATGAGTTCCTGCTTTTGTTTGTTTTTTCATTTATGCAGGCTGGGGTCCAAGCTTTTGTTTCCGTTACAGAGCAGGAAAATGAATTTGAGAAAGTTATTGGCTTAGCAGAAAGGTTTGTTATTCTACTCTTTGCTTTCTATATGCAGCACAATGATACAGCTGAGATCAAAGAGAGGATGCAGATTGCTATAGCGCTCAGTTGTCTCAGCATTTTCCTCTGACAGAGATCATGTCCTGTGCTGGGGCTGATTTCTCTGTCAAGGTGAATTAGTGGCTCACATGCAAGAGATCCCTTCAGACCTGGCAATTTTGGGGCTGCCATGATTAACAAATATAGCTGGGGGCCATGGTCCTGACGAAACCATAGCTGGATTGGGAATTAATATGCGTCTCCCCATGCTCAGAAGGGGGAGCTGCACTCCATAGGGAGCAACCTGAGACATGAGGATGAGGAGCCCAGAGGAATATCAGAGACGTAGCTCCTGTCTCCCCTGGGACACAGCATGATGTGTGGTGCTCATATTTGGGTTAGCTGCTGCAGGAGGCTTCACTGCACAGAGCCAGTGGTGCGTGGAGTGCTTGTTATGCGACGAGTGTGCAGATGGCATGGGAAAACTTAGGACAAAGTTGACAATAATGCAGGAGAGTGGCACACGCACAGAAATCTGGCCTACTATCAAGGGGCTGTTGCGTGAAGAGCAAGCTGCTTATGAGACAAACCTTCAGGGTGGACCTGATGTCCTATCAAAGCCACGGTGAAAATCAAACCAAATGGGCTTTTCCTGCAGTGAGGATGAGGTAATATTGCCAGTACATCTGCTTATGTGTCCCTGGCATCTCCTGTGTCCTGCAGGTACCCTGGCTCTGTCATGCCATGCTTTGGGGTCCACCCGATCCAGAGCAGCGCGGAGGGGCAGTGCAGCGCCACGGTCCAGGTGAGGTGCCCAGCTCCTTCCCGCGCCACCCTCATTTCTCTATTGTCACATATGGAACCTGTGTTTAACTTCTTGGATGTGCCTGCTTTGGCCCTGGTGTTTCTGCTTCCCCAGAGCTATATCTTCTGTTGCCAACGAGTGGAAATGGGCCCTCGACTCCTTGTCAGGGCACAGCCTTGGGGCAGATAAAGTGCACATGTCCCTTGTTAGTAGAAGACAAGTTATCTTGTGAGCAGCACACCAGTCAAGCTCTGTTTCCCAGGGATTTGTGACCTCTCCACCGCTGTGATCCCCACTCTTCTATGTCCTCAATGCTCCCAGCAGAGTGCTGAAGTCCCACCTGCGGCACCAGTGCTCCTGGCTGCAGCATTACCTGGTCCCTCTATGTCTAAATCCTCCCTGTGGAGCTGCCAGCAGGTACCCGCTGGCCCCCCTCTGAAATAACATGGCTGACAGTCACCAAAATGAGGGTTAAGAGACAGCATGGCCACGCCACCTGCTTTCCAAAGGGATGCGTGCAGGGGTAGTACAGCTGTCTCCGTGGTGGACCCAGGCCTGCTGATCCAGAGTCCTCCGTGCTGCATCCGTGCGTGGCCGCCCGGCCGCGTGCCCCTGCGGTGGCCAGGGCCAGGGTTATCTTGCAGCAGGGCCAGTCCTTGTGAAGTGCCTGGGGCACAGCGACTTTGAAGTCCCGATGAGCACTGGCCTGGTGCTATAAATAAAGACAGAGTGTGGTTTTGTGCGGAGAGCCTTTCTGGACACACAACAAAGCAGGAGGAAGGGAACAAGTGGAGCACGCACCATGGGGGGACATCCAGCCAAAGCAGCACTGGGTAATTGCCCATCTACTTAGGGATCATTATTCCTGCCTGGGAAATTCTGGGTGGAAACTGAGCTCTGTGCCACACAGGACCTCTGGGCTGAATTGGGCCATGACAAGTGCATCTGTGGTGCGCTAATGTGGGCTAGCAAGTACACACGGACATGTGGTGAACTAATGTGAGTTAGCAAGCATGTGCAGAGGTAATCTTGCTCTGAAATCATCCCGTCTGTGCAGTGCATTCATACCCAATCTCCCTGTGCCGGGGGAAGCATTTATCCCAAAAGGCTCCTAAGTACCAAGAAGTCCCAGAAAATTACCAAATTTCTTCTTCTTCTTTTTTTTTTCGGCTTCTTTGCAAGAGCAAAATTTTTGAGTCGGAAGTGAGGATTTTTCTAAGAAAACCTGCATTTACTCCATGTAACCCTCTGTCATCATCAGAGCCAACCTGAAGGTGGTTCCTTTACCAGGACTCAGAGGCTGCTCAGAACTTCCTCCTAGAGTCCTTAAGATGCATTTTTTATTTGAAGAGGTGCAAATGACCCTGCGCTTTAGTAGCCCAGGCTGAGGAAGGGCTCTCTTCATGGTTCCTCTGCAAAGGCAGTGAGTGACCGATCTGCTAGGCTGGTTCAAGGAGACCTGTTCCCCAGCATCCACAGCTCCCACTGTTCTGGGATGGGGACCACCAAAGATCAGGTTCCCAGGGACGTGTTACATTGCCAAGACTCCCCTCTTAGAGGTTTCCTATGTCCTTGGAGGCCAGATGGATAGAGAGACGTGAGGAAGATTGGGGTCTTTCCCTACTCAATAGCAGAGTTACCTGGCCCGGCACTCCTCTGACACTCTCTGATATCTGTTCATCTCCTTAGAGGACTGAATAATTATATTATTCAGAAATTGTTAGTAAGGCAGTAGGCTGGTCATTTCTGCTGTTTTCATCATGAAAACAGATTGTTTGGTTTTCTGCTTTTTATTTGCCTTTCAAGATGCGTGATGATACAGATATGCGTGGGTTTGTTTGCCTTGACTCAACTTACCCCCCAGCTGTTTTTACAAAACACGTGAGCTGTAGCTGGTTTATTACAGGACTTGGAATCTGCCCTCCCTCTCTTCGAGAAATACAAAGATAAGCTGGTGGCCGTCGGAGAGGTAATGTGCTTTGATTTCAGTGCAAGCAGACCTTGCTGGGTTTGCCTACGTGCAAACTGTGTGAAGGTGCATGTAATGTGCTGTGTCCTTAGTGTCCTCTCTGGTCGCTGCTGCTTGCATTGCTCCTCGCAAATAGATATGAAATGAGTGGAGATAAAAACAAAACAAAATCTTTATTTTCCTGGCAAAACAATGTTCCAGGAGTAAAATGAAAATTGCAAAATCCCTCAAGGCAGGAGCATTGCTTGGAGATCTTTGAGATATTGGATTATTGCAATGAAAACATTGCAAGGGAGCTAGAGAGGCTGCTCTAGATTTTTATCAGGAGGAACATTTTTGTGTGTTGCTTGACTTTTCATTATTCCTAAGTTACGGTATTTCCAGCTATGTCACCTTTCCAAAGGTGCTGTCTTCTGCTCTGTTGCTTCATTGACAAGAGCTTCTGCCACTCTCTCATAAGAACATTAAACCAAGGCAAATGTTAGGTTGCCCCCATTTGAAGTCCGTCTTGTTTCATGCTCTTAAATGGTTCTTTGTGCAGGTTGGGCTGGACTTCACGCCGTGGCTCGCGCCCACAGCGCTGCAACGCGAGGAGCAGCAGAGAGTCCTGGCGCTGCAGCTGGCCCTAGCAAAACAACTGGCCTTGCCCGTGTAAGTCAGAAACCTTTCAAGCAGCGTCTCCCTCGTGCATCAGGCCTTAACTCGGCCAGACACCTGTTTCCTGCCCTACATCCCTGCAGGCATCCTCTGCATACTTGCCAGAACCTGCCTGGAGAAACGTTCCTCTCCAGCTGTGCTGCTGCCAAGCCCGCGGGACACTTCCCACCTTTCCCCCACAGGAGCCCCCGTATCTCAGTTCTTCACCTTTTTCTTATTGTCCCCACATCCACCTTTCTGCAAGAGCTGGGCTGTGCTCCCCGCATGGCACCACGCAACAGAGTCATGTGGTTATTCCTTTCAAGCCGTTACTTCATGCCCAGGTAGCAAGGAAAGGTTTCTGTAGCAGTGAGGCAGGATCTAATTTTCTATGTTTTCATGCACAAACTGTGCTATTATGTGTGTGCTGCATGTAGTGTGTGCACACAGGGAAGGCTCAGGACTATATCTATCTAGGTGCCTGGGGCACTGAACAACAGAATAAAAACAAGGTAAATATAATCAAAGCCTCACAAAAGATTCACCTAAACGTCAGATGGGTGCAAGTGAGAACAAAAAGGAAATAACACATGGCCAGCAGTGATCGCTGAAAAATAAATGTTTGGAGGAAATTAAAGATCAGGTGATCTGGGGCACTGATGCTTTGCTCTGTGCTGTGTAATCTGGCCATGGTGCCAGCCTGTGTCATCAGGAGAGGCTGTTCCAGGCAAGGGTGTCTGGATAATTTGCTGACAGCTGTTATGCTTCCACCCTTTGGACCTGGCCTAACAGCTATGCAGGTGGGGCTGAGTGAGGCTTATCCCAGCTTGCCACTTTTAATCGCTGTCCTGATCAAGGCCAGCCCGGGCAGCCCCGTTGCAGCTGGGCATCAAAGAGCATCGTGAGCAAGGCAGGAAAGCAGCACTTGAAACCCTTTGAAACGGGTGGCTTCTGCCTGCAAAAACACAGCACGTGGGCAGCTGGGTCTGTGGAGGGGGAGCGCTGGTTTAGGAAGTGTCTGGTGACATTAACTATGGGTGAGTGCTGCAAGTAACCCTTCAAAATGAGGTCAGCTTTTAAAACTGTGCTTTCAGTTAAAAAAAGGATGCAGATAAAATGGCACTGCCTGCGGTAACTGCACAAGAGGGCACAAGACATTGTTCTGCCCCATGTGTGAGTTCTGCCACCTGCCCGGGTGACCAGTGCTTTTATCCCCTGGCCCTGCTCGAGTGCAAAGGGTGACTCCACTCCCCTCTGCTCGCGGGGCTCTTCAGTGCTAAAAGAAACACAGCACCTTCTAAAAGGAAACGCACCGGTGTGTCACGCAAAAGTAAGGGGCGGACTCAGTGTCACTCTACTTTCTAAGGCATGCATTTCTGTTGGGCAGGAATGTGCACTCTCGCTCGGCCGGCAGGCAAACCATTGCTTTCCTGAAGGAGGAAGGTAGGGTTGCTCCTCTGATTTACTTATTTTTATATTTTTATTTAAAGATGAGTATAGTTTTATATGTCGTCCTTTTGGTAGCTGGTCTCCGGGATCATTCCACGCACGTACAAGACGTGCACCCATCCCCTCTGTTTACATGATGTGCTGATAAGGCATCTCTGCCTTCAGTGCATGCATCAAGTTTCAGCGAAGTCTGAGGTGCAAGGTGGAAAAGTACAGGAAAGCTGCTCAGCACTGACCTATTAATGTAAGCAAAGCAAAGTATGAACACTCGTGCCAGGTGGAGAGACCAGGAAGAAGCTAGCGACTTTGGGAATTGTGGTGGAAGGTAGTAGAGCAAAACGGCTGCTGTGTCTATGTTACTTAATGCATTTTCTGTTGAGTCTGAGTATGATTTCAGGAATTGGGTTTTTTAAGCAGATCTGTATATTACAAATGTGACTTACCTTATGGGAAATGAAGAAGGAAGCCACTAATTTAGAGTAAGCAACCAGATCTATGCCCATAGCACAAGCACAGCAGGAGGCAGCATGACAAAAGTAAGGGGGGTTTCACTCTGGAAAGCAGAAAATCGGGCTGTTGCAGCAAAGATTTACCCCATAATTACAGGTCTCAGCAAGGGCCAGGCAAGCACTAACTGGAGTATGTGTTGATTACCAGTCCACTCTTGCGTGGTGAGAAGCCTGTCTGTGGAGCTGTGGCATGCCTACCTGGGGGCTGGGGGTGCTTTGGGCAGACTCAGCAAGCCATCTCCCCATAGGGAGGGCAGGGTGAAGGAGCCCAAGCTTTATGTTTTCAGTGCTGGTGCTCCTGACCTGTAACCTCAGAGTGTGCTGTGACAGGAAAACCGGGTACACAACTTCTGGGGTGCCCAGCTCTGCAGCCCAGCCCCAGCATCACGAACTCCCTGCCTAGATTTTGCTCCTGTGTTGTAGGTGTTCAAGATGCACTGCTTCATAATTTTGCTGGAAGACCATCCGTTGCCCTGGAAGGGGTACGAGTTGGCTATTACTTTTCCTTTCCTCCGGCTGTCACAAGGCATGACCAGGTTAGTCCTTGCAGAGCTCCTGGAAGCCCTTTCAGCTTCCCTGGGTTAGGACTGGGTTGCACCAGCCCTGGCCTTTTGCCTTCTCCTCCCACTGCAGGAGGCAAATGAATATGCCAATGCCCCGCTACACTGGTTTTCCCTTGTCCATGTTGGAAAGAGAGATATGGGGAATTTGGGAAAAAGCATGAGAGAGACCTCATATAGCAACTTGAATCTGTGTGTGCCTGAGCTAACATCCTGTCATGCCTCTCTCTAGCACTTTCACCAGAATGTTAAAATAACCAGAATGTTTTCACTGGCTTTTTTAGTGCATTTTTGGAGTTCCCACATAGCTTTTGTCCTGTGCTCCTCCGAGGATCCAAAGTTTATCGTATAGTCTATGGACAGAAGCACCCAAAGCAGAGTTATTCTCAGGACCTGTTATTTCCTTTCCATTCCTTGAGTTTCCAAAAGATATAAGCTGTTTGAAGTGCCCGAGGTCTTAACGTATACGAATGCTCTGTTCAGCCTGCGCTTGCAGTTCATTGGAAACCTAGGATTATCTCCAACAGCTTAAACAGTCTGAATGCCACAGGGGCTGATCCGTTACTTATTCTACATGCAAGTTTAATATAGTGCAGGTTGCTGTATCGATTGCCGCAGTGAGACTGAGCTCCTCATGTGCTATTCTCTCTCGTTTTATTTTCCTGTCCACACAAGCGAGCGAAGTTAATTAAACAGATTCCACTGGAGAACATTTGCTTGGAGACCGATTCTCCTTCTCTTGGTCTAAACAAAGAGGTACAGTTTCTCTATGGTATCCTCCCTAAAGTTCATTCACTCTTAGCCATAGCACTGTGTAACATTATTCACATATACACATTCTTTTTCTAACTGGCCTGTTCTCATTACGAAAAAACAACAACAAAAAAAAGAGACCTAGGTAGCTCACAAGAGGCACAGAGGCCTAGATGCTCTAGGATTGTCCCACCTGAGGACTTGCCTGTTGGTTGATGGCTAAGGCAGTTAACGGCATGGGCAGTTGACTAGATTTACCTACTTCTGACAATAAAAGAGAGGGAATTTTCACTGAGAACTCTTTGGCTTCCAGCTAATCTCAAACAATTTAAATCCTGCCAGGACTTAAATCCCATGCTGCTAAAGACAACTGTTTGAAAGGGCCTTGGGAGAATACTTGGGGGAATGCTTGGAGTGCTTTCCCGACCAAGGAGCAGAAAAGAGTTCCTCTTAGTGCTTGCCTGGCTGGCTGAGGTACTGTTAAAATGATTAATGCTGCTGGAATGTTAGTGCATTATCCATAATGCCTTAACACAGCCAGGGTCTTGGGCAGGCATCTTTTATTGTTATTCACTCTAAATAAAAAATACTTGCTGATTTTTACTTAGGTCAAGGTCAGCCAGCATCTTCCCTATCGAGTTAGACCTTTAAAGAACATGGCTGTCTTCCTGCTGATAACTCCTCTTCAGAGAGAAACTGGGAACTTCCAGCTGTTACTAAATATTTGTTTGTTCCTCAATAGCAAGAGCAGCAGCATTTCTCAAGCTGGGGTCAGCAATGTGTCCTTAAAAATAGAATCACATTTCCGTACTAAGCTCTTGATGGATTCAAAGTCATGTCCCTTCCATCTAATTCTCAAAGGATGCATGTGCATGGAATGGGCAGGTTAGTCACAATGCATTGACTAGTCAAAGAGAATTGGGAAAGTTAAGTCATGCTACAGTGTTTTTCTTGAGTATACAGCCTTGCATTGTTGTAACTCTTAAGTCATCCAAGACCTCCTAAAAGTGAAAAAGAAATATTATCTTTGTTGCTTTGAATGGTAGTCTCACTGTTTTCCCCTTCAGCATTGCTTAGGTTCCTTTGTAGAGGCAGCAGAGAGTGGGAGTTGTTGGCAGATGCCCCTCATCTACCAAAGTCTACATTTGAGTTAGGATCTCTCATAGAGATGACTTTAAGGGAGTGTTTCCATTTATTGAATTCTTACACGTGTGATGACAAATGGCCCATTTTAGTTAAAGGACTGCAGTTATCTGCCTGTTGTACTATGGAGGAAGAGACAAACGGGCATTCTAACAGCTCCCGTTTCTTTCCCTTGGCAGTGGAAAGAATTTAGAGGCACAGCTCAGGTGCAGCTGCCTGCATTTGGTATGGTGGATCTTACCAAGATACCTGACACCATAATATCTACTGCAATTTGGCTTTTTTCTTTTATTTGTTTTCTTAACAAATGTAGTGTGACTTTTTAAATCACTTCTGTGCCATAGCCTTTTGATAAGTCTGGTCAATCACATTTGGTATCTCTCCCAAAATGCTTTTGTTGGTTTTCTTTTAGGAAAGAAATGAACCCGAGAACATTGGAATTGTCTGTCGGTACATTGCAGACATGAAAGGAGTACCAGTGGAAAGAGTTCGTGAAGCCACAACAAAAAATGCCTTGAAGCTTTTCCCCAAAATTACACAGTATTTGAAAGAATGAATACTAAAAAAAAAAAAAAAAAAAAAAANAAAAAAAGAGAGAGAGAGAGAATGTTCTTCAAAGATAACACTTTGGCCTGGTTTTTATCAGACATATGCACTTTTTTTACTGTATATAAAAGATTCAGATGAATATTACAGTTTTTCTAATATATAAATAACCTGTTCATCCCAGTAAATGAGAACCCAATAAATTTTACTTGCTCTGTTTGTACATGCGTTTATCTTTTTGTACAACTAAGCTATTTTGTGTACATAATTTTCTTCCCCTTAGCTTTGCTAAGAAAGTTGAGGGTAGAATTCCATTAGGAGTATCAAATTGACAGCCGACTGTAAAACCAAAACCAGATGGCAGCAAAACAGAGAACCAGATGTATACTTCTCCATCTTTTAGATGCATTGAGTTATCTAAAAATGCTAATTTATTTACAATACAGCAGCCTGCTAACTTAGCACACATATTCCAACCATATTTTAAAATTCAAAACTGTGACATTAGAGTCAGAGTATTCTTATATGTTCCTGTTAAGCAGTTAAGTTCCCAAATTGAGATGACCAGGCGTGTACCTGGAGCCATGAACAAATTTCAGTGATCGCCTTGTATCACAAATGTTGATCCTGAGGGGAAGTATGGCCTTGCCTTGAGGTGAGAGTGGGCAAATCTTGCTATGATGAGGGCCCTGTAGGAGGAAGAGGATGTTTACATTTTCCTTGTATTTTATAAAAGCTTTTCAATCCAGAAATGTAAACATCTGACTCCTGCATACTATCTTTCAAGCCCAGTTTGTTGAGATTTAATACACTGCTAAAATCATTATTTTCTAGCTCAGTGGGAACTTCTGTTTTGTTATCACAGTTCTCATTCGGAAGTCACTTCCCTTGTAACAAGACAAGCACCCATGGCATTCCCGCCATTTAGGTTTTCCTATGCTCTATGAGACACTTTTGTATTTTAAAGCGTAACGGAACAGAGAGTTAATGCAAGATTTAAATTTTTGGCTGTAAAGACTGAAAAACATGATCTGAAACTCACACAAAAAAGGAAATAACAACTGTGTGCCTGATGATTACAATACAAAAATTCTGATTTTTATTTTGGAAGAAGCGTGGGTATTTTGGCAACTTTCTACAATCACAATCCCTGTGAATCAGCTCCTTTGCTCATTTCAGATTCCTATACTTGGGGTCAAATTTTACAAAGATAGATTGACCTCTGTTTCTTTTTTTGTGGGTGATGGCTTAGATGATAGAGTTTTAAGAGTTGGAAGAAAGATGTAACTAAGAACTGAGATCACTGAAACAATCTGGCTAGGAGTGTTAGATAGCAAAATACACCTCTAATGGATGGATTCTCTTTATTTTGTGAAGTGTCTCAAACAGAAAGGCAGCTTTGGAGTGATGCTTCATCCAAAGATCGCATTATCTGCAAGATAAAATTTAAAAATAGTTACGGAAATAAGTTCTTTCAATAGAATCTATGCTACAGCAGGAACAATAACACCACTTGAAAAAAAAGGATATTGTGTTTCTAATTACTTTATAATTTTCCATAGCCTGAAAATTTCAAGGAAAATTTCTGGTAAGTTTTGGGCACAAGAAAATAATTACTGGGGAGTCGATTAATAACCGTTTTTGGGTGACTGCCTGATAAATGAGACATATCCTACCCTTTTCACTGCTTTCAGGAAAAATAGAATTTTTGTTAATGGCTGCATCTACAGAAGTAATCTCTTTCTCTGTCTCTAATATGAATCTTTGGGGCAAGCCTAAATTCAGGCTTAGAGGGTAGATAATAAAAGGCTAGCAGAAGATTTAAGTTAAGTTTATGCTGTGAGCCTTGACATCAGTGGAGTTATTTTTAGGTTAATAAACTGCCCACAAAATGTAGAAATCATGACGTGCACTTTTAGTGAATTCCTGCATTGGAGGTTTCTTACAGGACGACTTTCTCTTGCTGTGCAACAATGTCCTTGGCCCTGCTTCTCATACAAATGGACGTACCTCAAAAATAATGACTGTTAAATACAGCTGTGTGAAAAGTCAGAGGACAAGTACTAGGGCTTTGTCTTGATGCTGTCATTTTTTTTGGTCTTTTCCTTTCTTGTTTAGGAAGTTACTTATGGAAATAAGTATCCCTGAATATGAAATTGTACTGCCCTTATGCAATCAAGTTCAACCTGACTTCATTTCACTTAACTGATCTTAGTAGGGATGTTGGCAGAGCGGAATTTGACCTCATGCTGATCTGTTGTGAATAAACTTACTTCTTTCTGGAAAATGTCTCTTTTCCTTATGGTAAAGACAGGTAACTTCTATCCAGGAACTCCTTCCACTGTCCGGCTCGGGCTCTTTTTCCCTGCTGATCTCTAAGGAAGTCCGATTGCTTTGAGGGAAGTGTCTCCTCTCAGCTCTGAGCCAAATGGAGTCATTCCGCCCTTCTACTGAACGTGCAGGCTCCCTCGCCGTGTGCAGGGCAGCCAGGTGCTTTTTTGCTGCCTGAGACATTGTTTGGAGGAAAGCGCCCTCCGGGCAGGAGCACCGGGCAGAAGGCAATGAAACTGGATGCAGGACTGTCCGGAGGGTAATGGAGACGTCTGGCTGCTGCAGAGGCGAAACCTCAGGCGCGTCTATAACCACAAAACATACCCTTAGTTCTAATCTGCATTCTAACCTCTAAGTCTGTACAGAATAAATAAAAGATAATAAATACCAATTCAATGGAAATGTTTGGTTAAACGCAATCAGGTTAGCATCAATGGGTACACCTTCTTTCAAAAGGACAGGAGTTGCTTTGGACTCCAAAGCTACATCTGTACTACTCCACCAAAGGGTCCTGGCCCTTTCCCCAGGCCAGCTGAGACCCTGGCTACGCCGTGGTGTTAAATTCTCCTGTCCTCCCAAAAGACTGGCTGTGACTGAGCTACCAGGGGACACACAGCTCCCGGGCATGTGCTAATCCTGAAACATGCCGAGGCCAGAACCGTGCCAGTTCAACAGCACAGAGCGCTGGATTTCAGTGACCGCAACTGATGCTATCCAGCGTGCTCTCAGGTGTGTTTTAAGCATAATTTTGCCAGTGCGTAACACCAGCATGTGTTCCTGAAGTGAAAGCTGTGCTCTGTGGCTTTGCTAACGTTTCTTTCAGTTTCTACTAGACTTCTCTCCGCACTGACATCCTGTTTCTTAAAAAGGTGAAGTTGTTCTAGCAAGTAGCATTTGAACTTGAAGCCAGGCAGAAGAATTTAGAGGAGTTTACCCTGCACCTACCTTCAAAAGGAAAAAGCAGAAATGAATCAGGCTTTTTCCTCAGAATTAATGAAAAAGGCAAGAAGAACCTAAATCTGATATAGGTAACTCTTTTTTTTTTTTTAAGTTTTCTGACACACATCTGTGATCTCTGAATTCAGGATTAACCTCAAGCAAACTCTAAAAATCTATCACCCATCTCTACTGATGCTCAGCTAGGTACTTCGGGAAAGCAAACGTAGCCAAAACAGTATTTTGAAGTGTGTGTTTGTGAATCATCACATTGTAAATAACACCAGGAACTGCAGCTGAGATCACCTGATGTTGTGAAAAAATACCAGCTCATAATCTACAAGGAAATTTAAAGACTCGGGTAGCAAGGCATATTCGACTGCACACACGCAAATCTGGCAAGGCTGTACCAGATCCATGAAAAATCGGCAGTATTTTATTTGCTGAACGTACACCAATAGTTTTCCCACAGCCAAATACTTCTAACATTGTTAACAAACTTAAATATTGCTTAAAGATCTTTTTTTCCTAAAGCTCTTTGGAGAACAATCCGTCTTTTCACTACAGTCTTGAGCTGACAACTGTGGAGTTATAGTGCTGGACGGGGCCTGCTGCGTACCACCCCCGCACCCACAGGTATCAAGCAGGGTTTAGGGACAGTTTTCGTACCAAGGTAACGTATCACCGTATGAGAACACCGCACAGCGGAGCACTGCACACCTGAGCCGCACCGAACTTCAGAGGACGAGCGGGAAGCAGGAATGTTTGGCCAAGGTTCCCGGCCTACAGCGGTGGGGTCCTAGCAACGCTGAGTCCTGGCGGCACACGGGGCGCTGGGAGCTCCGGTTTCAACGTGGGGTCCTGGCCACAACGCGGGGTCCTGGCCACAACGCGGGGTCCCGGCCGCGCTCCCTTTCCGTGGCGGCTCCTCTCTGCCCTCTACACCCCGCGGGACAGCGGGAACAGACGCACTGGGCACAGGAGGTCACCAAGCGCGGGCCTGCGGCTGCTCGGCCTCGCCTGCATCCGGCACACGGGCCGGGGAAGTGATTACAGGAATGGGATTACGGGAATGAGCTTATGCCGCTGCTCCCTCCGAGATGTCCTGGGGATTATGGGCAGCGTTTCCCTCTCGCTGCGCTCCTCGGCCATCTGCATTGAGAGCCCCGAGGGCTCCAGCTTAAACAGAAACCCAAGAATTGTGTTTAAAACACATAAAAATATGGGCCAGCAGATTTCAATTAGCCCGTTACAAAATGCTGCTCCTCAGCATCAAGCCCCTGTAAGGACCACAGGGACCACTATTGAGAAAAAAAAAAAAAAGCTTCTTCCCATGCTGGATGCACCCAACGCCTTTTGTGCATACGGGGCAGCGGCAGTAGCTGAAACGAAGAAAGAAAGAAAGAAAAATGGCCAGTAGCCAGAACCGCGCAGCCACGGAGCCCTCCCTGCCGCGCCACGGCTCGGGCCCGGGCAGGGGGCTGTGCTCCTCGGCTCGGTCCCGCCGCCCGGGCCGGCCCAGGGGCGGTCGGCGGGGCGGAGCGGCGGCGCCGGATGACCTTGGTGGGCGGCGAGCGGAGGCAGAGCCGCGCCGCGGGGCTTGCTCGCTGCCAGCAGCGCCGCCGCCGCCGGGAAGGTGGGCGCGGAGACGGGCGACATGGTGGAGGCCGGGGACGGCGCCGAGGAGGAGGAGGAGGCGGAGGGCGAGCGAGCGGAGATGCTGGTCGCTGCCGAGGCGGCCCCGCAGCGCAACGGGCTACTGCTGCCCGGCAAGGAGGCGGCGGCGGCGGGCGAGGCGGCGGCAGCGGCGGCGGAGAGCGGGCGGGCGGAGACGCGGCTGTCGCGGCGGCGGCTCGCGGTGCTCGCCGTGTTCAGCGGCTACTCGCTGGTGAACGCCTTCCAGTGGATCCAGTACAGCATCGTGAGCAGCGCCTTCGCGCGCTTCTACGGCGCCTCCTTCGCGCACGTCGACTGGCTCTCCATGGTCTACATGGTGGCCTACGTGCCGCTCATCCTGCCCGCCACCTGGCTGCTGGACGCGCGCGGGCTGCGCCTCACGGCGCTGCTGGGCGCCGGCCTCAACGCGCTGGGCGCGTGGCTCAAGTGCGCCAGCGTGGCGCCGGGCCGCTACGGCGTCACCATGGCGGCGCAGGCCGTGTGCGCCGTGGCGCAGGTCTTTATCCTGGGGCTGCCCTCGCGCGTCGCCGCCGTCTGGTTCGGGCCCGCCGAGGTGTCCACGGCCTGCGCCGTGGCCGTGCTCGGCAACCAGGTACGGGCGGCGCCGCGGCGGGGAGGCGGGCGGGGAGCCCCCGCTGCCGCCTGTGGTGGGGGTGGTTCATTCATAGCCTCGCTAGCGAGAGCGGTGTGCAGGGGAAGCGCTGATGGAACCAGAGGCAACAGTGACGGGCGGCTGCGCGGGCGGGGTCTCACCCCGCCTCGCGCTGCAGAACGCGCTGATGAACTTGCACCGTCCACCTACCTCTTCCTTCTCATTTTTCTCTTTTCCCTCATTTTAAAATACGGCCATAAAGCACTGAGCAGCACCAGAGCCCGGCACTCGCTGACTCACGACCTTTTCCGTAAGGGTTTGATGAGTCGCGCAGGGAGCTGATAAGCCACCCAGGCACGGATTTCTTCACAGCCCCCAGGCCAGCCAGACCTGTATCAGTCTGGCAGATAAGATGATGTGTCTTTTTAAATTATTATTATATATAATATTTATTCCCCGCCCTCCCATCTCACAGCCTTGGCCCCGCTTTCCTGGGACAGCGAAGCAGTCGAGACCCCGCGGGGCCGGCTGGAGCAGGCTGCAGCCATAGGTGCCCCTTGGTTAACTTTACAGAGCTGTAGTTTGGCCTCCCTCAGCTCTCTCTAGTTATCTTTCTCCTTGGTTTGCTGAAGATGAAATGGTACATATTGGTAGTAGGTCTCCTTGTTATTTTGTTTTTTGTCGGTGTACTGTTTTTCGACCTTTTTATTTCAAAAGAATAAAAAAAAAAGGTCATCAGTGGACAAACCAACTGTCCGTTTTAGTTTTTATTATTATTATTAGGCCATTCAGCAGAGATCTAGCATCTGCTTCTAGGAGTCAGGCTGAGGGCTTCCTTGTTGGCTGAACTGCCAGCCCTCCTGTGCTTCCCCGTGCCGGGCAGCGGCTCCGCTCTGCTCTGGGGATGCAGTGGCGGAGGGTGAGAGGAAGAGTTCAGAAGTGGAGTGGGTGGAAGGCAAGGGAAAGAGGGGCAAGAAAGCCAGTAGCAGAGATGTGAATGCAGGAACTTAGGTGCTTGCTGGAGCACATCCCCCTGCAGAGGCTAGGACTGCGCTTAGGGCATCCAAGTAGTCTGTGGTCATCTGCTGCCTGGTAAATATCTGGGAAATGCACAGAGAAGGTGCACCTCCCTTTCACCTCCCTCGGGCAGTTCTGCACAGACCGTCGTGTCTTGTTCTGCAGCTGGCCAGTACTCTACAAGCTCCAGCTGTAAAGCTTGTGCCGTAGGTCTTAAGATCCTTGTGTTGCTTATAACCCACAGAGATTTATACAATGCCAAGCAACAGAAAACTTCTGATTCTTGGTTTTGCTTTCTTTAAAAAAAAAAAAAAAAAAAGCCTCTCCAAAACCTAGATTGAAAGAGTAGGATGACAAATTAGGCACTTGAGAGTTTAAAAACCTGCTACAATTAATGTTGTCTGTATAACAGTGCAGCTACCTTCTGCATGTACATTACGATACCAACCTCAGTTACATGTCTTGTGCTCGTCTAATCGCACGAGATGAGCTCTATAGCAGAGCCGGATGGTTACAGTGCATGAGGCTGTTGGTCTTTATATTATACACCTGATCTTTGAAGATCTTTGCGGATCTTTGAAGCTATAGCAAACAGGTCCCTGCATTACAGACTGGAGGGTCAGAACAGTTATCAAAAATCAAATTGCCTGTTATTTCTTGAAGTCCTGATGATAATTTGCAGATGAAATGCAAATAACTCAGAATGCACTTGTGTACATGCCAAGGGCTGTCATGAGTTGCTGATTTAAAAAATATTTAGCATCTCAAATAGGCACATCAGACTTAGTGGAGTTTTTGATCCTTCCTTGTTTTTTTTGTCTTTTTCAGTACTAAATTTCTTGCTACATTGCAATACAAACCCACTACTTTGGGGAGGTTTCTTTGGCTGTAGGTTTCTTTTCATTTATTTATTTATTTATGAATGAGGACGCATTTTTTCCCCCCTTGCATGTTCCCCTCCTGTAGTAATGGCAGGATTACAGGGTCAAAAGTAGGATTTTGATGAAGAAAGAGGGGAGTTTTTACAGGAGTAACTAGAGTCTTCTGTCTCAATTTTTGATCCTTTGCATGCAGGATTACTGATACAAGTTAATGTGCATGCATAATATTCTCTTGTGAAAATACTCTTTGCAAAAAGAACTTCCTTAATGCTTAGTTGAATATGCTGTTTGCTAAAGATATCGTTGCAGCTTAATCTAAACATGAAAAGATTAAAACCTAGGGCCATTAAAAACCTGATTGTGAACTGTCGGTGAGAGCAAATGGCTCATAACTAGTATGCTGAAGGAGCACTTTGCTTTCATAATTTCTATTAATAGTGATTATGGTATAGATTCTGAATTTTATCTGGCAAGGACTTTGATTTATATTCTTAGGAAAATAATGGTTTCTTTTCTTGCTTTACAGCTTGGCACTGCAATTGGCTTTCTGTTGCCACCTGTTTTGGTTCCAAATACACCTAATGATCTCGATCTAATGGCACATAATATAAGCATCATGTTCTATGGAACAGCAATAGTATCCACACTCCTGTTCCTCTTAACAGGAGTTGGTAAGTGATCCACTCTCATAATATCGTGAGTACAGGGACCACAGAGAGTGCTTAGACCATCTTACTTTAGGCAGTGGCAATTAACTTGGAAGTTGCTTGTCTGGTATCTTCAGATTCCTTCTGTAGCACACTGAGGTGGTATGGAGCTTTAGTAGTGAACCTGTTAGTCAAATGTACTGGGTGATCTAAATTTCTGCCTATGTGAGAAGAGCAGTCTAGTTGTGACTCTGAGTATGCTCGAGAAACCCTTGCAATATGTAGGAGATTCCAAGTCATTAATGTCTTCTTTACTTGCAGAACTCTGTCACAGTTTTACTCCAAAACATGCTCAATTATATAAGGTAGATGAATTTCTTTAGCTAAGCTAAAGAAATAAATCACTCTAATTTTGCCCTTTGTTAAGAAAATGAAATATTAAAAACAAGGACTAGGTGATGTGATTAATGAGGTTGGGTCTTGCTTATCTTCTGAGGAAATTTTGGGAGAAACTACTTTCATGAATACATTAACAGAGAACTTTTACATCTAAGAAGGATGCAAGGAGATTTTACCAGGAGGGATCATAACCTTCATCTTAAAAAATAAAACAACACAGTAGAAAACAAGAGGTTGAAGCCTTTGGTAGTTAATACGTTTTTCTATTGCCTGTAACTGAGGCTACCTTTTTGGAGGTTTACTCGTGTTCACTTCTTGTGTCAGGGATAAGAGACAAGCAATTTCTCATCTTTGTCATATTTCATGTGGAACGACCTCTCTCGGGCTCGCTTAGTTTCTTGCTACCCAGCAGAAGGACGTTATGGTAGAATGTAAGTTTCTTTTGCTCTTCTCGTAATGCAGATGCAAGTCCAAATGCTTTGCTGGTGAGGTAAACCTCTGAGTGTAGCGATCAGAAACAAATACTTAACACATCCCTAGTGGCTATAGCTTGATTCTCCCCTGAGAAAATCAAGGTTATTTTATAAAAATATTTAGAAAGACCACAAATGCATAATCAGAAATCACTCAAACTAAAACACTTCACACTTTGAAAAGTATTAGTCTGGTAAAGGAAGACCAAAATCTCTCCATTTTGTTTTTCCCTAGTGTTTGAAGAAAAGCCCAAATACCCTCCTAGTCATTCTCAAGCAGTCCTTCGAACTCAGCCTCCTGAGGATTACTCCTACAAGCAGTCGATTATTAACTTATTCAAAAATATTCCATTTGTCCTTTTGTTGATCAGTTATGGTAAGTTGTGAAGTCTGACAATACAGTCCAAATAGGTACTTAAAGCTTTTTTTAGCTTTTTTTTTTTTTTTNATACTTAAAGCTTTTTTTTTTCTTTCTTTTAGTGACTGTTGGTCTCTGTGACTGTGAAAGACACACCAGTCTTCCTCAGATTTGGGAAGGGGGCTATAGAGTGAAGCTAATCTGAAGACATTTTATGGCAGAAAAAAATCTAGGGAGGAAAAAAGAGAAATGGCCTTTGTACCCTCTACTCAAAGAGAAAAAAAAGGAAACAAGAAAAGATTCATGAGCTGTTTTGCGGTGGCTTACTGGTAAAAGTAATTGAAGTATGAGTGATTTGCATCAAGTTCTCAATTTCAGAAGTAGTGAATGTGATAGCTTAAGGGATATAATCTAATTCTCCTTAGCAGCCAGTAATGCCTTTGATGGTGGCTGTTGACAGATCATAGGGATGAGACTGTTACCAGAAAAATCTAAGACTATCCAAACAAGCGGTGTTTTTTTGTTTGTTTGTTTGTTTTTTGTTTGTTTGGTTTTTTTTCAGAATTATCTAGTAGGAAATATTTATAATACAAATGTAAGTTCTACCTGACGCCTGTTGAACAATAAGGGGGTGAATCATCCTCTTTTGGTTTTGTAGGTATTATGACCGGGGCATTTTATTCTGTCTCCACTTTATTAAACCAGATGATAATAACACATTATGAGGTAAGTTTCTCAAATCTTCTTACTGTACCTTTTGTGTGTGTGTGTGTGTTTGTTTTTAACTGTACTTTTTGCAGTTTTCTTATTACGTAGGCGCTGTGCCTGCTCAAACATTTGGTTTCCTTTGTACCCCTCTATGGTTTATTGCATCTCGTGTCATTCAGCTATGGAGTCATAGGAATGTTTGTTTGTGCTTGTGACGGCCGAGAGGTCTGAACTTGACTTTGAGTGGAAGCAAGTTATTAATGAGCACCGTATAAATATTTGTTGAAAGGGAGAAGAAGTGAACGCTGGGAGAATTGGCTTGACACTGGTGGTGGCAGGAATGGTGGGTTCGATTATTTGTGGTTTGTGGCTGGATTACACTAAAACATACAAGTAAGTGTGGGTAGGCATGTGTGGGGTTAAGGGTAGGAAAACGGTGCAACCGTGTTAGAAACTGGAATGCAAGGGAAGACATGAACCAAGGATAAAAGGCAGGAAGTCCCTGATCTTTCCGTGGCCTTCACAGAGGTTACAGCCAGAGCTTGAGATTTTCGAGTTGGTTCTTGGCCAAAAGAGAGAGAGGATGCTGTGGAGAATGTGAAGAGTTGAAGGAGGTTCCATTCTTACCCTTGCCCTGCAAGGAGTGTAATGCTAATAAGAAACGCCTTGTATGTCCTGCATAAGGTGGCCAGCTTGCCGCCTCATCCCCAGAGACCACATGAAGGCTGAAAACGCAGTCTGTTTTCTGTTTTTTTTTTTTTTTTTTTTTTAAGCATGATCAGTAGATTCTCTTTTTTAATTATTCTTATTTTTTCTTTTTTTACACTCTTTCTGGGCCTTTTAATAAGGCCAACACTTGCTTTATTTCAGGGGTGGATGTCAGTGGAGCAGAACTGTGTTTTGAGGGTAGGAGCTCTGGGTAGTTCACCCGTGGCGTGGGCAGCGTGCCTATGTGCTGCCTGACGAAGGCACGAGGATGAGTTCTGGGAAGAGCTCTCCCTTCATGGCGCGGATGTGCAAGGGCTCCAGGAACCTGATGGGCTTTAATGTTTTAGATTGGCCTTATTTCTGTATGTGACTTGACCTATAAATAAATTATGTGCCTTTTTTTGTGGGGGGGTGGATGAGAATCATTATTTCAGATTAAAACATCCAAATGGGGTTTGTTTGACTTGCCCCTTAGGTTGACTTTTAGCACTAATAACAATTGATTTGAATGCTCATCTTTCAATTTTTCTGTAATGGCCTATCCTGCAGGATGACTGAGAGAACTAAAACAGCCTTGAGGTAATAGTATCTGATGTGATTATTCTTCTAGAATCTGAGAATTTCTCTTAGTCTTGAGTGAAGCAGCCATAGAACTAAGGGAATAAGGAGTTGGGGAAGGGATGCACTTACATGGACATGCATGATGTGTTTGAGTCAAACTTACATGAAGCAGATTTCCTGATTGCAGAATGTCACTTCTAAAGTGATGTGTGTATGACTTTGTCATGCTTCAGCAAAATGCCATGATCTTACGTTAACAGCATATATATGTTTTTTGTTGGCTTGCAGGCAAACTACTTTGATTGTTTACATTCTCTCTTTCATTGGGATGGTGGTGTTTACGTTCACTCTGGATCTCGGGTACCTTATTGTGGTGTTTGTGACTGGAGGAGTTCTTGGGTAAGCAGTTAAAGGAAATGGCAGTTCTGCTCACAGACACTGTCTATGACAGTGTGAAAAGCTAATGGCCCTGTTAACTATGTTGCTGCATACTCTGATGCCATACTCTCCACATATATCTATATCTTATAGTACAGTTGCAGTTTAATATACTTCGCCTTCTGATTTAACATACATCTAAAGTGAATTGCATTTAAAATTGTTACCACCCCAACAGAAGCCTGTATGTGGCCAGTTTGTTTCATTCCAATTCACAAAGTCCACTAGAATAAAGTTAAATCTACTTGTCTTCAGTGGCTATTTGACTGGAGTCTAACGGAGCAAATTTAGGAAGACTGGCTTGTGTGTGTTATTAAATTATATTTTGATCGCCCAAGTGGCCTGTTTGGTGCCTTGTCAATTAATTAAAAACATGTATCACAGTCCTGAGAGTTGTATAACCTAGAAAACTCCAAAGATGCTGAGGGAGTACTGCCCTGTTTAGACAGGGTGGGCAGGGGAGCATCAGAAGCTTCTATTGGGAGGTTCAGTTTAGAAACAACTACCCTAACTGTGTGAAGCCCCTGACCTTCCTCGCATCCATCTGTCCCTTCAGCCCCCTGCAGGAGAGCTGCTAGTTGTCATCACAGTGTCCAGCCATCCTTCTACTTGTGGTCTCTCCCACATGACATGAATCTTTAGATGGAGCTTTGCATATGTCTTATGTTTGGAAGTAATTAGTTTTTGATTAGGCAGTCATTTGTGGACTACAGTGATTGTGGAGAAGATTTTTTTGTGTGCGTGGAGTGCAGTGCAGGTGGTTATGGGAAACAGGGCATATTTATTAAAAAGTATTTGTCCTCCAAGAAAGAGGTAGGGCAGAAATAGTTGGATGAGGTCAAGAAAATGAGATAGGGCAAAATAAACACATCCTGAATTCAGGGCTCAATTCCAGACCTGAATCCTGAAGTAGGTTTTGAAAGCAGACAGCTAGTCCAGAAAAACAGCTAGTTCAGACTACCGTATGTCTTGATTTTCTTAGCTGTGGTAATAGGTAAAAGCCACACTGGTCATCCTCTTATTTTCCTCTTCAACAGGTTTTTCATGACTGGCTATCTCCCTCTCGGGTTTGAATTTGCTGTGGAAATCACATACCCTGAGTCTGAAGGCACTTCATCGGGACTCCTTAACGCGTCAGCACAGGTTGTATCATTTCTTCAAGTGAAGTAGTACTCTGCACAGCCCCTCTGCTAGAATCTGAAAAGGCTTTCTTAGATTTGGCTGCTCTGTCCTCGCTCTGTTGCTCTAGTCTTCATTTTTTTATTTGGTTTCTGTAAGATGTGGTCTGACACTCTGCAATCAAAAAAAAAAAAGGTGCATCCTTTCTCTGCAATACTGATTGACTTATTTGTTTGCAGATATTTGGAATTATCTTTACCCTTGTTCAAGGAAAGCTCACAACAAACTACAGTCCCCGTGCAGGAAATCTCTTTCTTTGTGCTTGGATGTTTGTGGGCATTATCTTAACAGGTAATTAGAAGCACAAGCAATGACTTATCTCTTATCTAATCATTTGGGGATTTTTAGCTAGTGAATTTTTGTGAAACTCAGATATCGAGGGTTTAATTGCTTGGCTTTCCTATTTGGGCTGAGGACAAAAGTTAGTCATAAGTGGAGGATGTGGGTTTTTGTGTGTGTGTTACTTAAGTATGTGCTGTGCATACACTTCCTGCTCAAGGATGATGTTGCTCGTATATGAACTACCATCTGTTTGGATGCATTCCTGAATAGTGTCTTGACTTTGAGGCAGATGTCTGTCTTTGGAGTAGGCTAGTAAATGTAAACAAATGCATCTAAACAGACAGTTTGCAGTCGCTCAAATATGAGGATTTGCTGATGTTATCATAAGCTGTGCCAAGAATTTGCACACACCCGTATTTTTTAAGTGTCCTGAAAGTGTCAAAACCATCAAATTTTGCTGGAGGTACTTGTGATTTAAAAGTTCTTAGTGTCACTTTTTGCACGTGTATGTGAGGAGCGAGTTCAGATTCTTGGTAAGAAATGAAGCAGTGCTGATTGCGTAAGAATGAGTACAGAAATTTTGAGTATATGCTGAAAGTAGCTCCTGTGTACTTTTGTTATACAATACATCTTCTTGAAAGGAATGTCATTACCGAATCAAGATGGCCTTCTCTATTTGCTTGATTGTTTCAGCTTTAATAAAATCAGATTTGCGAAGACACAATGTGAATTCAGGGATTATGAATGTAGACGTTAAAGCCGTAAGTGCTGAATCTTTTCCCTTAATTGTATTATTGTCCTTGAATGCTTGGCTTCCATGGGCATGATAATATTAACAGCAAAGGAGTAGTTAACATGAACCTGTAATGTGACTTCGTCCTTGCTCTACTGGAACAACAGTCACTTGGGTCCATAACCTCAGATACCTGTTTCTCCCCTTAGTTCCCATGAAAAAAATTTAAAACACCTTTCATTCTCATTTTTTTTCTCTGCAATTTAAGTGGTTAATATTGATCTCTGGTTTTATTTTTTTGAATCTAGCTCTTTCACGCCTGCAGTTAGCATTGTAAGTTGTGAGGCATTTTTGTGTTAGGTTAGGGCTACACTACACTTTCATTAGAAAGAAATGGCCTTCCTTTAAGACGAGTCAGGGTGTAATGAGCAAAAGTCATGCTGCAGTTTTTACACTGTATTTCATGAAAGGATTAGTCCATTCTTTTTCTGAGCACCCACTGATATTTAGAGGGAGACTGAGATCCCAAGACCAGCTTTTAGCAGCTTTCTAGGCACTACCAGAAATAAGGGTGTTCACCAAGATTTTGCTGTATTTAAATGTAATGGAGAAAAAAACCCCCAAATTTGTCAAAGTTAACATGTGATGATCAGTATCTATTTGTGATAAATATGTCTCATGGACTAATACCAAAAAAGGACAACAAGGCCTTAAGTATCTATCTCAACTAACTGACCATGTTATGTAAGTGCGGTCTAATTAACTCGGTAGTTGCCTAGGAATACTGAGGATAGGAGCAGCTTCTGCTACATAAGAGCTTAATTCCTGTTTGTTTATTTTACAGGTACCAGTTGAAAGTCCTGTAGAACATGAAACTTGTACTGCATTAAAAGTTCAGTCTTCTTTGTGAGACTGAAAGAAGGTGACTTAGAAACGCACAATTTTGGTTGGACACTGAACAATACTAATTAGTGTAATCACTGGATTTGTATGTATATAAGTATTAAAATGTATTTGTTAGATACTGGTGATACTTGTGCAGTGGAAACTGTGAAGATGCCTGGTTCATTTTTCCAAAGGCGAACAATTTACCTTTATATGGAATGTTCATCCTAGCAGTTTCCAAGTTCACTAGTAAAGTAGTTACACTAGTGAAGTACTATGTGAATGCTCTCCTCTCATGGGAGGAACATACATTCAGGGTGCACGGAGAAAAATCTGGAAACCTAAAGTACAGTTGTATCAGAAACACCTAAGTCTTTTCCAAGAAATCAAGAGTTACTTAATTATTCAGATTTTCCTAGTGCATTTGAAAAGTCAAAGAGTAGGTAGCTGCACAACTAGAGGGTATTAATACTTATGTTTTTTTGTTTGTTTTTTCTTTTTTACTTTTTTATTTGGTGTAAACTAAATGTTCATTCTGGGAAACTTTGTCTATAGCACAATACTGAAAATAAGAGATGACTACAATCACAAATATTTGATACTGGCATCTGATATTTCTTTTGCCTTGGAACTTCTTGATAGATACTACAAGGCATTTAAGAAAGGACACTTCCTTATAGGTTCATCATAACATTTTGGGGGAACTCTAAAGCATTTCCTGCTAGACAAACTGAAGAAGAGTTCCTTTAAAAAGAAGGAATAAGACCTTTGACAGCTCTACTGTGAAGTGTTCATAAGCAATGGAAAGCTACCACTCAGATTGCCTCTACAGAATATTTTGAGTGCTTTCTCAGTTTAAGTGAGAGGAGTACGTGTTTACAAAGAGATGGTGCCTTTACTTTGTAAAGAAGATCCTTGCCTCATCTTAGTTTAATTAGTGCTGCTGAAGAAATTCATTTTTGCATGTGTAACCTCCTCAAAGTATTTGTGGAGTATCAGCAAATGTGCTCTATCATTTTTGCATTTATTTCTCTGCATTATGAATCGTGTCATCTGTGTCTTGTGAATATTTGTGCTCATCATGTAACTTAGAAGTGAGTCCTGTCTTGTCTTTAACAGTTTGTTTAAACTGTAAAGATGACTGAAAGGAAAACCGTGGTGCTTTATTTCACCTGATGGAATAATTGCTTGTTATATCATGTACCTCAGCTACAAGCGGTGCGGATTTCATTAACATTCACCTTGTATTATTGCGTTTATCTGAAATCAGCGTGTGGGTTTCTCCCAGCAGTGCTTTGAAAACGCCATACTCCATCTACACAGGTACAGCACTGATAGCAATGCACAGGTGCTGAGGCCTCCTACTCCTGAAATGTCAAGTGTGAGTTTGCTGACTTCCTGCAGATGTTTCTCAGCAGAATAAAAGCGACGGTTCCAACAAAACTGGTGGTGTTGCCCTTCGGTGACCGTGTGTGGCTTTTGCCTCTGGAGAAATGGTAATAATGTGGTATTCACAGTTTCAGTAAATCAGTTAGTGTGTTCCTGGCCCATGGGTGCTGTATGTTTCCACTATTACAAGCCTTTAGCAAGGCCTTAGCTCTGCAGTTCTGGAAAAGCGTTTTCTGGATCTCCTGCGGAAAATGTTTTATAGTATTCATTATGCACCCTGCATGTCCAAATGTTCCACTTCTGTGACTGCTATTTTTTTCCCTCACCTTTATTTTTTCATTTTAAATTCCTCTCCCTGCTACTAGTTTCCAGTTTCTTTGGAGTTTATGAGAAGTTGACTCTTTCCTTTTGCTGTTCAGAGCATTTTTCAATAATGAACTATCCCTGCTGGCTCCTTGCGTTTTATGTTTTGCCAAATTACTTGAAAAAGATCTAAACAAGATTTTGGCATTCTAGAAAGCCTACTCGGCCCCTGAAAAGAAAATATTCCTAATAATGAAGTCTTAATTACATCCTGGATTTAATACCCCCCCCCCCAACAGGAGCTTGAAAGCTGTGAGCATGTGTTTATCTAAAAGCTATTTCCGAGCAAAGTTAAAGTATATAAATACAACGCCCAGTAACAAAATAAAAACCAAACCACATATTTTATGGCAGTTTTCTTGTCAATGTCTCAAAAAATAAGGTTCCAGATGGTGGTCAAAAAAAGTCTGGTATTGTTGACTTGTTGGAATTTCTTATGCTTCTGCTTTTATTTCTTTGTTTTGATATTAAAAAAAAAAAAAAAAGGCCAAAATATGTTGGGACTGGAAATGAGGTTTCTAACTTTGAGCCTTTGGCTTCCAGCTCAGCCCCCAGTGAGAGTGGTGGTAGGCGAGGGGCAGATGAAAAGAAAACTGCTCAAGGAGAGGCAAATACTTTTGACTGGAATAAATGTCAACCGTGAGAGTACACAGTTGGAGCAAGGTCAGGAGGGACTTTGCAGTCCATTGCATCAGCTTTTGCTGGTCAGTGTGGTTTCCTGTTGAGTGCTTCAAGAGGACTCTTGCAGATGCAAGAAACTCTGTGTAATCTTTAGCGCAAACACTAGGGCTGCTCCCAAGCTACCAGAGGCCCATCAGGTGCCTAAATGCTAACTTCAACCTAAAAAAACCTCCAACTTTTTTCCATACCCTTCCCCACAACCCCACATGGGTGAAGCTTTTGGTAGTTTTGGGAGGAGGGACCTGGAAAATACTGGCTCGTTTTTATCCAAATAACTCCTAACATGGTCTGATCATCCTTGTTCCTGGTGGCTGGGTTTGAAAACATTAGCCTGATCACACAGTCTGGAGTTTCTTTAAATGGAGGTGTTCTTCAATTTGAAACGTAAGTTCTTCACAGTGTTTACTTTATAGATTGGTGCTTGCCCATTATAACATCTCTTCTGCTGCTAAATGGTCACATTTCCAGAGAAGGGAAGAATTGGGAAGAGCAAATAACAAGTTCAGGCTACCAGAGCTTTCCTAGCTCCCTTTTCTTGGCTGTGTCTCAGGCTCAGGACGCTCTGCTCTCTCTGACCCCATGACTGCAGGGGGTAGCCCGAGCTGCCAGCCAGTGCTGCCGCATGGAAACTTGCTTTTTGAAAAATCTTTGGGCTAACTTGTACATTTACAGCCAAGTGAAATTAGTTGAGCTCTTTCAGTATTTATTACTTTAATTTCCCATTCTGTACACTTAATGAGATTTCTTGCATGGGTGGGAACTTGACCTTTCCAGTTGCTGTCTTTTCCAGTGCCTGTGCGTACCACCTTCTTCAGTGTTATGGGCTACTAGTGACTGATTCACAGACCTCAAGCTAAATGGTAACATTACCATGTTAATGGGGAGGATCCCTGTGTGATTTCTCCACCACCACCAGGTAATTTGAAACCTGTTAAGAGAAGTGAGGTTAGTGCAAGAAATAGAATGAACAGAGCCAAAACATTTGAGAATTTATTTCTAAGACCCGTGTTATTTACTGCTCATGTATTTGCTCTCTTCATGAAGATAACAGAGATCTTTGCTGTAACTTTTTTGTTAGTGTCCAGTTCTTTGTATTTCAAGAGAAAATTTAAAATTGTTATGAATATTCTCTCCATGCAATGTTGTACTTTTGTGTTTGTGTGTGGGGAATCATCCCTTATCATAATATGTAGCTAGTTTTGAAAATGCACCTTGACTGAAGCCATAGTTACCATTTCTGATAGCTGCTGATACACCTGATGTTCTGAAAATGATCCTCTTTTTTATTTTTTTTTCTCTAAAGCTGCCATTTATTGTAGGGGAATTTTATATGTGGATTATACACTGTGACACAAATAAACACACATGCATGCATACGTGTACTGCATTAAAATGTGGTATGTAAATGTATCATACACTAGCATACTGCCAATATGCGCTATTCGAGTGTTAGCTTCCATGGTTGAGCTTTTCCACCCTCGTGTTGTGCTTTTTTTTTCCTTTGTTTTGCAAAGGCCTATGAAGAAGAGAAAGTGCTAGTAACCCCGAAGCCGAGCAGTGCAGAGAAAGCCAGCTCTTTAAGGGTAGTGCAAATATTGTTTTAGTAAAGCACCCAGCTCTACAGAGCTGGCTGGGAAGAGGAGATGAAGCAACTGCAAGAAGGTAGAACGCAAGGGAGACCTTGCAAAACTTCCATCTGGAGCCCAACTTTTGTTTGTAAAACTGAAGTAGTCTCTGGTGGGAGCACAGGAGGACGCGTGTGAACGTGGATGTTTAGCCTTGATTCCCAGGGCGTGAGTGGGGAGCGAGTTCGGGGAACCCGCTTCAAAGAAAAGTGTTTGCTTTCCCTTTGCACAGGATTGTAGTCGGCTCTGAGCTATTTTCATATCAGAGGCTCTCCGCTCCGCAGAACGAGGCTGCAGGTGCTTCCGAGCACAGGAAACACGAGCCGTTTATTTCCCAGCGGGAGAACAGCGCTAGCGTCCGGTCAAAGCTGTTAGGACAGAGTTGGATTTTCAGACGGGCCCTTTCTTTTACTGCCAGAACTAGAAGGAAGTGCTTCTGTACAGCTGTTATATCCCCATTTAGAGTTGTAATTTAGGCATTCCCACAGCTGGGAAGGAGCAACCACAGCAAATTACTACTGCACTGAAGGGCATTCTTTGGCAGGTGGTCTCGTTTTCTTGAAGGAAAACACACAAAACCTTCTGAGGTAGGTGGAAGATGCGAAGTCATCCTGGCTATGATGCATCAAATCTGTCCTGAAGGGAAAAAAGCTTTTTTTTCCTAAAAAAAAGACTCCATGTATCAAAAACTGTCAATGTTATTCCTTCCAGCAAACTGTGCATGGATTAAATACATGGGTGCCTAGCCGTTGCTGGACTGGAAAGGTTTCTCACAACTCCCTTGAGTTTCCTCCAGCACAGCAAGCCAGCCCTATCTGACCGTGCTTAAAATCAGTTAAACGTCTTTCAGAAATCAACAATATCCTGAGCTCTGGGTGTCCTTCAGCAGTCATGTGTCAGTATAAAAAAGCTAAGTACAGNCTATCTGACTGTGCTCAAAATCAGTTAAATGTCTTTCAGAAATCAAACAACAATATCCTGAGCTCTGGGTGTCCTTCAGCAGTCATGTGTCAGTATAAAAAAGCTAAGTACAGGCATAGCTACTAGTTGGTGAGGCTCTTTAGTACTTCCTTAACAACATCTATAGCCAAAATTGAACCTCTGAGGTTCCACGTTCTGTCCTGACCATTGCCTGTCTTCTCGAAATGCGTCGCACTGGGTGCATGGCTCGTTACATGTGTGTTGGAGGCAGGTGAGGATGTTGCACGGGCAGAGGGGAAGCAACAGCAGTTTAGGTTCTGGTCCAGGCTATGGAAAGTACCTTGAAAATGTGGCCTGCCTGCCTGGGGCAGTCATTTGATGAAATGTGTTTTTTTTGTTGTTGTTGTAAACTGGTTCTGCTTATTACGATGCCTCAGCTATTAAAAAAAAAATTGTAAATAGTATCTAAGGGGTATTGTTAAAACTGCAGACTTGTGTTATAAGGTGTAGAAATGCTGGAAGCTATAAGGTCTGGGTGGACTGAAAAATATGCATCATGAAATAATCAGTTAAAAAAAATCTGCTTAAAGATACCTCACGTGAGCCCAGAACTGCTGTCACTGTGGGTCAACTGGTCAGAGCTTATCAGCTTCATGGAAGAGGCAGTGAATGTGCATCCTACTGAGTCATTTTAAAATGGAAAAGTGTAATTAGAAGCCCTCTTTTTCCATGCAATAGTGACTGATGTCTGTTTTATTACTGGATTCGTAATTTCTTAACTGTTTTCACTCTCTTAGTATGCACATGCACTCTTCACGCTGCATGTTACGTGAAAAAGAGTCTCCGATGAGACTCAGTTAAGTAAAATATTATTAATATAACTGGACATAGCAGCCAGAAAAGAAATGCCTTTCTAAGTAAGTAAATCAAGCATCGAGGGAATGGGATCCTGGGCTGATAGTTTTCAATCTAAGTATTCCTTAATGGAAAAAAAAAAAAAAAAAGACTTTTGCTTTAGAAAATGGTTTTGAAATTTGTTTCTTCTGCTGACTTCCAGGAGCAAAACTTCCAGGAGCTCCATATTCATGCGTCTGCCCTTCTCCCAGAAGCGATGTAGGGATCGCTGAGGACTGGTCCTTGATGGGCAGCGCAATGGAGGGTCTGAGCGCGGGCTGAGGAGGGCGGTATCTGCCACCAGCCCTAACCCCGCTTCTTAGGGCATCGTGAAAGTTGCTGTGAAGTGTCCTATAAAAATATTCAAGACTTTTGAAGGTTCCCAATCTGCAAGGGGCTGAACCAGAAACTTCTCTCTCTCTTTTTTTTTTTTTTTTTTTTCTGGAATGGGGGCATCCTGAAGTTGTTCATCTGTTGATCACTCAAGGGAATAAGGTAGACTGGGGACCACAGAGGTGTGCAGAGTGGCTTACTACACTGCAAATTAAATTGTTCAACTCATGCCAAGGGGAAAAGACATCTAAAATATAACAGCAGCCTGTCCAAGCCTGCGTGTTTCTCCATTAATTCCTTGGAATGCAACCTGATTTCCTCTGAATAATTTAGCACCGGCTTCTGAACAAGCCTGCAGGCACTAGAAGGCCTGTGCCGAACATGATGCTGCTAGGCCGAGGGTGAGCCACCTTCGGCTGACTCATTGGCTCCACAGAATTTAAGTGGGAATATCTTGCCCTCCTGGAGAACAACAGAAATTCCCTCGGGGGTTGCTGGATGGGACCTGTTGCACAGGAATTAGTAACAGTAAGTCCATGCAGCATGTAGGTGCCAATGAAAAATGCTTCTCAAAATTTGTGAGTACAGATTTTACTGCCTTGAGAGCTTTAAGCTCTTAAACTGCAGTTGGTTTTGTGTTCAGAGCACAACTGTTGAACTTCACCCCCAGTTCGGGCCGTGTCTGCAGTGTTTTGACTGCTCTTCCCTCGTCGTTCCCTGGAGAGGGGGAGTCCCAGCGTGCGGCTCCCTGACTTCCAGCGAGGCCTGAGGCGATGCTTTGGATGCAAGTTTGCTTGATGAGATGATCAGTGCTGCAATACCTTGTTATACCGCAGTGTTGAGGGCAGCGATGCCTCTGCACATTTCACAAAGCGCCTAAGTGCCGGGGTTGTGGTTTCTAGACTTCTGTGCTATTGCTGAACCTAAGCGTCTTGCCAGTGCACTTTCAAGTGCAGCCTTGAGGGGCAATGCGTTGGAGGAGCTGTGTCAATAAGGGCAGCGTTTGCTCAGAGGGTTTCCTAATTGCTGTTCCTCGAGGGCCCTGGGTAGCACGGCAGGACCGCGCTGCTGAGTCAGCCTTGAGACGGAGCCGCCGTGCAGGCCGAGCTCCCGATCCCGCACCAGCGGCGTCTGCTGCAGCACGCTCCGACCCGGCGCAGGCACAACCAGCCCGGGATTCAGCCCCGGCGCCTCGCTCTGCCGTCAGGGAAGACACATAGCTCCGGGGGGGCAGAGCTGCTGCTGTCAGCAGGGATCGGGCCGAGGAGACCGTGCGCGGCACTCATCTAGCAGTGGTCATATTAGGTGGGAAACACAGCGTGATAGAGTTTCCAGAAAGGTTATCTTGGGGGAAGCTCTGAAGAAGCTCGCCCTTAAGTGTTCCCGTTATAGCTTTCCTTTTTTAGAAGCCACTCCATGTCTCTCTTTCCCGGGCTTTCGTGATGGCGTTGATTACACATTAGGTTATCGTTCCTACTTGTGAGACTGGCAGCACCAGCCATTAACATATTACCATGGTTACATCCTTATCACCGCTTAACCTTTCCTTTCAACTAACCAAATCCAGTCCCAGCATTACTTCCGATCCAGGAAAAAGCCCCAAATGAACAAGTTTTATTTCTTTTTTAGAGGCCAGACAAGGTCACAGTGGCCTTTCCAGGCAGCAGCATAATAGTTGCATATGAGAAATACAACATCAGGGAAACTTTCTAGGTGTGTGTTTCCCCGTTCCCTTTTGCAAGACCAAGGCGCTTTACTAGGATTAGACATTTTGGGCTGTTGTAGCTCTTCTGAACATGCTGTGATTTCTAAACCCTCCTCGGCAGCCGGTGTCCACGGGCGGTTGGAGCCCTCTTCTGCTCGTCCCCGGTCCCTGCACCTCACCGGCAAGATGGGAAGCGCAGATCGCCAGGAAGCGATTGCAAACCAAATCCCAAATAAGTAAATGAACGAGCTGCCTCATGCATGTGAAATGCTGCAGGGCAGTGAGGGTTTGCTACATGGCAGGGCTGCATTTCTACCTGCGCGCACTGAGCTATGGGCTGGGAAGGGCGGCTCTGCAGTGGTGCTGGGATCGCGCCTTTGGAGGAAAAATTCTCTTGGAAAAAACTGCCGGTGCTAATATCACCGCCCCGCCACGGCACAATTAGGAGCCATTAATTTTCCCTCCATTGGTTCCCCTGTAATTCTGCTGCACAGCCCTCTGAATGCCACATTTAAATTAGTCTGCAATTGAAAATAATGAAGGTTAAAACCCTCTTACATGATTTTTATGATGAAATTAGTTCCTTTGACCCAGAAAACAGCTGTGGCAGCAACAAGCTCTGCATAGGAATAAGCACACAGTAACAGCATTATTCCAAGCTAGCTTTAGCAAGGTGTCTCCGTGCAAAGTGACTGTATGTCCAAATAAATAGTGCATTGCACGCGGTGCTGTTGCACCAGCTGCCCACCTGCCCTTCTCCAAGGGAAGTGCTTGACCGTGCTGACGAGGCAGCGCTGCAAGAACAAGGCCCTTGGGCCATGGTTTTGTGGTTACCGTTAGCTCCGGGGTCTCAGCCACCTTTTGCGCTGCCTGTCCAGCCCATGGCCGAGCTTGGACGCGTGGGATGGCCTCTCGGAGGAGCCCCCTTCAGCCTGGGCATGAAGGAGGAGCTGATAAGAAGGGGGAAGGCGCTGGTCTCCGTAAAGGGCCACTATGGGCTGGTGGGCAGAGGCTTGACGGTGTCCTGGCCTCACCATGCCCCTTCCCTACCCTGTGGAGCACAGCGTGCCCCAGCGCCGTGAACGTAGAAGGCTCCGGCATGCAAAGTAGGTAGCGCAAGTCTGGTTTCTACAGTTCCGGAGTGGTTGAAAAGTGGGCGGGTAAAGGAGAGAGTGGTCTGCGGGTTCCTAGCTGCTTTGGATAGAACCAAGGAAAGGCTGCGGCGGCCCCACTGCGGCCGCTTGGAAGCGGGAAGGGAATACACGGTCCCCCGCCCGTTGCTCCCCGCCCGCCAGGGGGCGCCGCGGCGCCCCCTGGCGGGCGGGGAGCAGCGGGCGGGGCGGGGCGGAGCGCTGTCCCCGCCCCTCTTTGTTGCGGCAGCCAATGGGGCGCGGCGCGGCTGCACGGAGCGCTGCGGTTGGCGGCGGCGCGCGT
>VWPW01021469.1:592881-651411 GCA_013389825.1 Crypturellus undulatus
GCGACGGCGGGGTGCTCTTCCTCGTCAACAAGAGCGGCTTCCCCCTGGACGGGCAGACGTGGGAGCGCATGTGGGGCCACGTGGAGCGGGTGCACCCCGACGGCAGCGCCGTGGCCGCGGCCATCCGCAGCGCCGCGCGCCTCGCCAGGGTGAGTGTCCGGCCGAGCCCCCGCGCCGCGGCCCGTGTGGGGCCGGCGGTGCCGCCGGGTGCCCTGGGGGGGACGTGGCCGAAAGCGGGGCGGCTGCGGGGTGGGCAGCGCGGGGCCTCTGTGGAGGGGTGGGGAGGCCGCGTGTCTGTGCCCCTTCCTGCCGCCTCCCCATTGAGGCGAGGAGAAAGCAGGAAAATAATTAATAATAAAAAATAGTGTTTAGGTATCACGTGCTTTATTCCATTCAAAGCACGTTTGCTCAGTTCTCTGCAGCTCGAGCATTTCCTAAAAGGCGACCTCGCCTCTGAAACAACTTGCGAGGCTCAAAACTCATCTTTTATTATTATTATTATTATTATTATTACCCAAATGAAATACTTTTGCTTGCCTTATTCCCGTTATTCCAAGGCTTTTGCGCTGCTCTGCCTGGTGTCAGTGCCGGCTGCGGCAGTGCTGATGGCAGCGTGTTTGATTTGTCTGTTTTGGCAGACTTTGGGCTTGATTCGCCCCTCCCAGCACAGCAGCATTAATCTGAAGTGATGGCTGAAGTCCGTGTAGGATCATATCCCTTTTCTCCCTGTTCTCCCTGGGGTGAGATGGTCTGGGTAGTGTATCACTGGAATATACAGCTTTCCCCTCCTCCTTCCTTGGGTTAGCAAGGATAAATTGTGTGTGCAGAGAAGTAGGCAGTGTAGGGTCATATGGTGAAGGCACTTTGCAGATGAGATGCAAGCAAAGAAGGATTTTTGTCTGTTCTGCAGTCTCTTTAGTTCAGTGTAGATGCGGAAGGGGCATCTCTGCTGTCTCTGCTCCTACTTCTTTGCGTGAATGGGAACAAGCCTTTGTTTGAATGAGGGAACGGATCCAGCTGAAAAAATAATCGTTTTGTTGCAGGGTTTGTTCTCAGTTCCCTAGTGTGGTTTTTCTCATACTTGCAGAAACATTTGAGGGGGAGGGAGAGGGCAAAATTTGTTGTTTCGGCAGCATTACCAGCCTGTGCTGGTTTGAGCAGCTTGGAGATCTGCTTGGTATTACAAGAGAGCGATGCACGCGCTGGAGACGTGGTTTCCTCCCCTTGTTTCCCAGCTCCAAAGCGTGTGGCTTTCGCTTGCAATATCCGTGGTGACTGACACAACATCTGTCAGTCGTGGCTGTGGCTTGAGTGCAGCAGCCCCCGGGTATGGTGGTAGTGTTGTCGGAGGGCTAAGAGCAATGCCCGTGCCGGCGCTTTCGCCATTGAGACACAAAGTTAACTTTGTGCTGTGTCTCCCGGAGCTGGGTAGGACGAATAATGTTGGGAAGTCTGCGTGATGAAGATGTGGCACGGCTTTGCGAATTCTCTTCCTCCTCCTCCAAAAGTTGAATGACTAATTCTTGATCAGCACAAGCTGAGGAATTATATTGTGGCTTTTCCACCACTGCAATGGGACCTTCCCGCGTTCCAGAGTGATTAGCTTCTTCGAGGACAAAAGTTTCACCTCTGACTGGTTAGATTTTACTGGCTAAGCCTGAGGTCTGGCTCTTCAGGTTTGAAGACTGCCTGGTCCCTACTGAAGACAGCAAAGCTCAGCAGAGTGGGTGAATGGTAGGAGTAGGCTTGTTTCCTGCAATGTGGTGCCGAGTTGCTGAAGTTGCGGTAGTCATTTCTGGACAGAGTAGAACTATGAGGGGAGAGTCGTGTGAATCAAGGAATAGCTTTTTAACAGACTCATGCTGATGGCTATGCTGCCCCCTGCAAAAGATAAATGGTGGTACCGGTCCGGAGCGGTGAGAGAAACTGCTATCCTGTGCTGGTGTTTGAGAAGGGAGCTTCCCATTTGTCTGTGTTGGTAGCTGGTGGAGGCTGAAAGGGTCATGTGTGCAGCTGCGCTTTTTGGTTCGGATCTGTTTTTAATCCCTAGTGACAGGAGGCAGTTTTCATCCCTTCCCCAGGAAGCTGCAATTGATTTCTCTAATCATCTTGGTATTAGTCCCAGCAGTCGCACAGGCAGGGCTCTAAGTAGCTTCTTGACTCATCAGCAAGGTTGTCTCTATCGGAACAAACACAGATTGCAGGAGTGTGGGGCTGCACCTCTCCTGCTGCACAGCCTGGGGCCTGCAGATGTTCAGCTCCCAGGGAGGCAAAGCCGGGCCCTCCCAGGGGGCTGCTCTGGCTGAGGTCGGGCAAGTGTCAGCCTCTGAAAGGGGTCGCTTGGTTGCAGCCCCATCCCGGGCTTTCGGCTTGAGCTCTGGGCCTGGTGCAGCCTGCCTGCCCAGGAGTGCTGTGCAATCCTTTACCTAGCCTGTGCTGTTGGAGGTGCTTGTGAGTCTTAAGGAATTAAATGTCACCAGCTTTGAGGGCTACCATATGTCAGCTTCATTTGTGCTAAGTAACACTGAGAGTACTTGCAGGCTGAACTACCAAGAAACGGCTTTGCAGTTGTTAAATGTGGCACAGTGGAGTTGTGCGAGATGAGGTGCACACTGGGGTCTGTGGTTAGTCCAGCCGTAGGATGGTCTCCAGCTCTAACAAAACATTTAGCTCTGCTTCTTGCTCTGCATGAGCTCTGCTGTCTCTGGAGCCGTCACTGCTGAGAACACCAATACAAGGTCAAGGATTTTCAGTCTGCTCTCTGGGTTTAACTTGCTCTATCAGTAGTGCTGCGTCTGCACTTCCTCACAGCAGTTCTGTCATCCCCTACAAACTCTTGCTGGCGGCGCGCGCCTGCCCCGTGACGTGTCTCGAGGGGCTCTGGCCTCGTCGCGCCGGAGCTGTTGCTGCCCTGGGCTTGCTTTAACTTGTAGAAATAACTTTTGCCGCCCTGGCTCCTTGTCCATGCTGCCTGCGTGCCTGGGGTCGGTTCCCCTGGCGCTGGGTCACGCTGCTGGCCGTGGGGCGCTGTGCACAGCCCCAGGGCCCGTGGCTGCGGGGCACTGCTGCCTGCTCCTGGGCTCCCTGCTCGCACCCTGCCCTCTTCCCTCAGCGATGAGATCGCTGTGGATGTGGATTTGTTTCCATTTGTTTTGGGTTTTCCTCAGGGTTAGTTTTGGCTGGATTCATCCCCAACTTTGTGCATTATGTTTATTTTTGTAGGGAGGGTGAGAGCGGTGGTGGGTGGTAGCAGCCCTGATATATGCTGAGGGTCTAACGTTTGTGGCACCGTACCCTCAACATTTGTGTAGCACAAAGTGTAGCAAGCAGTGCTAAAGTGCACGTGTCCCCTCCCCAAGGAAGCTGTAGGGAACAGAGTCCCACGAGCGCTCCCAAGGACTCCCCTGGGTTACCTGGGCCCATCTGATCCCTTGGTCGGGTTAATGGGACTGTTTCCAGGAATAAGTGGATTGTAGGTGTTTTACCGGACAGACCTGGGAAGCGAGTGCCCAGATGGTGCAGGCCGGCCTGTGGAGAGCTGCCTTGGTAGCATTTATAGAAGGGCCTGGGAAGTAAATAAGTTGCTTGCCTGACCCTCTCCGTCCTGTGTGCTGCTCGGAGTGCCCTTCGGCAGCCGGGCGGTCCCAGAGAGCGGTCCGGGAGAGCCGGCCGCCTTGTGGTTAGCCTGGCGCGCTCCTNCTTGGTAGCGTTTATAGAAGGACCTGGGAAGTAAAAATAAGTTGCTTGCCTGACCCTCTCTGTCCTGTGTGCTGCTCAGAGTGCCCTTCGGAAGCCGGGCGGTCCCAGAGAGCGGTCCGGGAGAGCCGGCCGCCTTGTGGTTAGCCTGGCGCGCTCCTGCTAACGACCCTGTCCTCCTTGGTAGGAGGCTTCCAGCCGGCGGCCCCCGCCGCATGCATTGCATCGCGTGCTGCTGCCTTTCCTCATGGCTGCGAGGGGTTGCACTGCACCAGGCTGCGACTGCGTGACTGCCCAAAGCAGGGTCTGTGTGCAGCGCGTGGGCCCGGCCAAGGAATCGCAGCATGAAGGGGAGATACCAGGTGCTGCTGGCAGTGCCCTCGGCCCCTACAACCCACAGCCTGGAGAGGAGGCACCTCCTGTGGGGCTGGGAGGTGGGAATGGGGGAGAGGTGATCCAGGCCGGTGGATGGGGGCTTTGGTGCTGTGGTTCCAAGGCACGGCTGTCTCTGTTCTGGATCTTCTGACTTCAGTGTGTTCTAGGCAGCACCAGCGTCCAGCGCTCGCATTATCCCATTCTCGGGTTTGTGCTTGAAATGGCCAAGCTGCCTCAAGGAGGAGGATTTTGCCCTTAAAGGAGTGTTTAGGTGAAGTAATTCCTGCTGCTGTTACGCTCCTCTGGAAGGACCTGGCAAAGCCCACCTTAACTCTCCTTTTCAACTACTTGCTGTTTGGGAAGCTTGAGTGCCGTCAAGTGTATTTAGTACAGCTGTTTTGTCGCACTAGGAGTGACAGGTGAATATTTACTGCTCCCAAGTCCAAAAGATTGAGGTGGGGGGAGAGGAAGCAACTTGTGAAACAAAAATGACCTCTGAGGACATGGCGTGTGGAAATAGTGATTCAGAAACATTAATGAATCTTGCTAATAATGTCCACTTGTTACTACTGAACCCCTGTGTGCAGAATTACTAGGTATTTTTGGTCTCTTGTGGTGCTAATGTTGGAGGCCTGGCCATCTGTTTCCTTTCCACTTTAAAATACTCCTATATATACACCAGTAAAACAGCAATGTTTGTTTTTATTTTTCCCTTCTGACACCTCTTTACTGTCTGGCTGGTGCAGGTATTTGATCTCCTTGGAATTATAGGTGCCTTGTTCTCTGAAACAAACTGCAAGAGATTTTACTTTTAGGCAGGTGGGATTCTGTAGGAGAAGGTCTGTGTAATGGAGACATCTCTATAGTATGGGATGTTTTTTTTTCTCTCCGTCTTACCGTTCATAGTTGATATAGTGTCTTCACAGCAGTGTTTTTCACTTCATAATCTGCGAATTGAAGCTTAGGGCTAGCCTATGCCCATTTCTAAAGAGCTTTAGTGAGTATGCAGTAACTGCTTTGACAGAAAGCAACAAAAGTGCTGTAATATTTGTGTAGCAGTAAATGTACTAAGTTCTCTCCTGTTAGATTGTCCATTGGTTTGAAAGCTCATGAGGCCTTGCGGTACTGCCTACTGCTGTGGTATTTCTTGTGGGGCTTTGGTTTTATTGCTTCACCCTCTGTTTCCCAGCCTTGACACGTGCTGACTGTGTATTTTGCAGCTTTGCCCTTAAAATAGTTGTTTATGGCAAGGCCCTGCTCCTTCTTTGTGGGGTTATAGGCTAAGGAGTCACCTACCTATGAGGATTAAATATGGATTGAAGGCTGGACTTCTTAAGACATCTGCTTATGCCTAAGCACCTTAGGGGATTTTTTAAAAAAAATCACATTAAGGTGCCAGCCTATATCTTAATATCATTAAAAATCTGGGCCCCAGGTGACTGTCCAGCTGCCCCGTCATCCCTGGCTTTGCAGCCTTAGCTGGGGCCTGTGGCTACCTGTTGTGGCTGGCGAGTGTGGCCCTCACAGCAGCAGTTGGAGAATTACGGTATCCGAGACTTGCCTGTCTTCTTATCCCTTTTCTCTTGAAGCTGAGGAAGCCAAAAATTAGAAGTGAATTTTGGGGAAGGGGAGGATGACAAAGCTAGCACTGGGTGGAAGTCTCCTCTTCTGAACTGCTTCATACTGGGGAAAATAATGCAAAGCATCTGGCTCCTGGGCTGGCTCGCCTGTCGGTCTGGGGTGCTGCTCAAGGGCCATGGGGGACTGTGCTGCTTGTGACACTGTGCTGGGGGCCTGTCCTGATCTCTCGTTCCAGTGCAGTCAGGCTAGTGTGGTGCACACAGACCATACTGTCAGCGGGGTGATTTCTGTCTGATGCCCGAGTTCATGCGAGGTTCAAGCCATCTGTGCTGCTCTGCCGTATCGCGCTAAGCACATGTCTCTGCCCAAGTAAATCACTTACCTGCGCTGCAGGGAGCTGCAACTGTCTAACCTCTTTATTTGTCTTTTGTCCAGCCTTCAGTGCCACCAGTGCCAAACTACAAGCTCTGCATGTCCATCCCGGAATGGCTTCAGGCAATACAGACCTACATGAAGATGCTGCAGTATCCTTCTCCAGCGCGTGGCCTCCAGGGAAAGCTGCCCGGTGCCTGGCACGGAGTGCAGATGAGAGTCCCTGGGGATGGACTGAAGCCCCAGTCCACCGTTTGCCGTGGCTGGGCTTTGTGCAGGAACGAGGAGGCTCCTCTCAGCACAGCTAAGGATCCGTGCTAGCACCTACAGCACTGAGCTTGTCACAGCAATCATCTAGGCCGTGTAATTACCTCTAAATGATACCATAGAGTTTACCAGAAGTGACATCTCTATAATAATATAAATGTTCGTTGGCAGTTGGTTTATGACGCTGTTATGATCAGATTGCGGTGCCTGGAGGAATATTACGGCACCTCCTCGCAAAGCAGCAAAGGGAGAGCTATTGTGTTCGCAAACCATTTCTCTCTCTGCTCTGGCAGCCCGTAGGTGCTCCCTGAGGACTGAACTTGCTGCTTACATTCCTTGGCTGGTGTGGGATGCTTGTCCCTGGGATAGGGCAGCATAGCCAACTATGCTGGCTCTGGAGCTGGGCAGTCCAGCCCACACAGGGCTGGATGCAACTGGAGGTTTCCTTTTCTCCCATTGTTTGAGCCCTTTCTGAAGCACATCGCGAGTCTTGTGCACTCCATAAGAGAGCAAAAACTGTGGGAGGGAGGAGGAGAGAGGAGCTGTGTGTTTGAAGAGGCAGAGCAGGCAACAACGGGAGGCATATCTGCTGCACGTGGGCAGCTCAGGAGGGACAAGAGCAGGCCAGGGACAAGAGCTTGTGCTCTGCTCGCCTGTTGTGGTGGAGTGGTGTGCTGGAGAGGAGGCCCTGTNGCAGAGCAGATAACAACGGGAGGCATATCTGCTGCACATGGGCAGCTCAGGAGGGACAAGAGCTTGTGCTCTGCTCGCCTGTTGTGGTGGAGTGGTGTGCTGGAGAGGAGGCCCTGTCCTGTGGAGCTCAAGTATATTTCTTTCATAGTGGTCTTGAAAGCCTGCACTCTGGTAGGTAGTAAAATCAGGCCTTAGACATGGGGTTTAGCTCAGCATTCAAAAAGGTTTCAAAGTTCGGGTTTGGGGAACAGGGTCCTAGTTTCTTTTTAGGGCGGAAAGAGGCTATATGTTTTGTTCAGAGCACTCATGAATTAAGCTTCAAAAGCAGGCAGGAAGCAAAGTGTTATTTCTAGAGAACTCTGCATTCCAATTGAGGTCATTTCTGAACATCCAGGTGCCTGACATGATTTGGAGGCTTATTTAGGCCATAGTCATATGGTCAGTAGCTGTGCTGTTTTGCTAGGCACCCTTTGCCTCTGCGGAGTCAACCACCTTTGTCCTGGTTTTGCCATCTCAATTCTCTATAAATGTTACAGTGGCTGGGTTGGGAACTAATTCTGCTAGAAAAATAACCCAGCAAAAGTAAGTGGATGGGCATGACGTTGGTTGATGGGTTGCCTGTCCCCTGGCATCCTTTGCCATGCACTTTTCACCTATGGTTCTGCTGTTAACTGATGTCCTTGTGTTGCACTAGTTATTTACATTTTAGGGGAATTGTATTTTTTAGAGAATGATTTATAGTCCCTAGATGTTATTGGATGCACCTGCTGTGCTGTTGCTCCATGTGTCTGAGTTTAAAATTAAAGAAAGCAAATGTTTTCAAATGATGAATGATGATTGGTTTGAGCAGGCTATAAATGTTTTCCCTTGCCTGAAGGGGAAGCTTTTTCAAACTCTTGGAAAACAGAATTCATAACCATCAAATGCCAAGCTGCATTAGTGTTGGTATGTTACAATTAGCATTAGACTTATGACCTTTTTTTTGCAAGACTTTCCACCTAATGTTGATTGGTGTATTTATTTTTTTTTCCTTCTTGTAACTGTTTCTCATACCCTTGTTTCATCTCTATGGTGAGAATTAATCACTTACTACTGTTTGCTTTATTTTTTCAATTGGAACTGAAATTTACCCTTTAGGCTTTATTGTTCGACTGTTTCTTACATTGCTTTCCCTTAACAGACAAAACTCAGATACAATCACACAGGAACTCAGTTCTTCGAGATTAGAAAAACCAGACCTCTAAGTGGGTAAGTGTCTCCAGAAGTGCTCTGGTGCCCTGTGTCCGAGGAGAACACCAAAGGGGGTCACCTGCCGTGAAGCAATATGGTGCTGTAACAGGGGAGGGCTGCCTTGGCAGTGCCACAGGCTGCCTTGGCAAGGCCAAAATGTGTCTGTTCTACTGAGGCCTTTGCCAGGAAGGTCCCTTCCTGCTGCCAGGTGGCAAACGGGCCCACGGAGAGCCAGCGCGTGGAAGAGCTGGTCTCTCTTAGCAACGTTGTGGAAGCACTGCATAGCTTTAGGCCAAAGCTGAATGTGCGTAGTTGGAACAACTGTGTCTACCTCTTGGTGTTTGGTTGGGAGCACCAGGCCGTTTTTATGAAAACCATGTAAATGCTGGTGTGTTTTGCTGATGATGGGAGATGAACTGTGCAAAATGCTACGGGGCCTGGATCTTGCCTTGGTCTCAGACCTTTTCCCTGGAGGATCATGATGAATTATTTAGGGCTGTGACCCTGTTTCTCTCCTGCTGTTTTTTCCATGTGGTTGATTTGTGCTTCAATTGACGATGTAGCGCGCAGTGCCAGTAGGAATGTGTGCGAAGGGAGCCTGGCACCAGAGCTGAGATCCCTCGCGTGTTAAGAACTGCATCATAGTTATGACAGCGCTCTAACAGGACCCAGAAACTTGGCAGATTAGGGCAGGAAGTGATGCTGACAGCATCTTGCTTTTACTTAGGGGGATATTTAGATGAGCAGAGTGTAATTACTCCTGTGGCTTGTGCTGTCTCTCTTTCTCTCCAGCTGTCTGTTGTTAATCTAATGGCCTGTCGCTGTAAATTCCAGTTCCCATTACAGCTCTAGACTTCAGGTTTTCACCTTGCTGGCAGCTTTCACATCCCTTTTTGATGGAGTTTTTACTGACTTACTAGGTGGGACTTCTTTAGAAAAAAAATCTAATGCCTTGAATGATGTATGGGCTTATAGAAGCTTAAAGTAATTTTCACTTATTCTTAAATATTTCCCATTACCCTTTGCCAAGGGCATGGAGGATGAAAATGGATTTTGTTCAGAATTTATGGTTTGAAAGGTTCATTCTCCTGAGGTTGGTAAAGCTCTGGCTGAAGAGGACTGTACTTGTTGCTGAAAGTGAACTAAGGTAATGCTCACCTCTGGAGATGCACCTGTGCTTTTGGAGCCTTTCTTAAGTGGTTGCTTTTCCCTTGTTTACCTGCCTTGGTGTTTATGGCTGGGGAACTCTTACTTGACTTCTCTCCTTGTTGTGTTCCCATGTGGACTTTTGTGACATGACCTCTGCAGTTACTGAGAGTGCACCAAGAAATGGCCTAATATCTAGGGGCCTTGATGGCAATGGTCATGTCACACCTGGCGTGCATTGCACAGCATTAAATCCATTAGTTTTTGCCCATCCTTGTTGTCTCCTTCCTCCAGTGGATTTAAAGTTACCAGGAGTGCTAAGAGTAGTGAAGCTGCTACAAGCATATTTAGCAGTCCCAAATCTGTCATATTGCAGTGGGGCTGGAGAGCTTATGCTGGTGGGTTTTATTTATTTATTTATTTTCACAAGCTGTGAGAAGAGGAGTAACACTTGTAGGTTCTCAAAAGACCTTCCTCTATCAGCTTGGGTGTGAGCTGAGTTATGTGACAGTCTGTTTGCACCAGCTCAGGATGTCTCCTTGTGTAGTTCTTGGTGACCTTTTTTTTTTTTTTTTTTTTTTCTCCCCCCTCCCTCTGCTAGTCCGTTTTCCATCAGTTTAATAAACACCCACACCTCCACTGTTTTGTTTTTCCCTGGGAGGTGTCTTGTTTTGCAAGAAATCTGAACTGTGTCTTGGAGCCGCTTTGTTCTGTGCTGGCGCCTGGCGTGGGGGCCGTAGGCCGGAGGAGTCTGTGTGGAGGATGTTTTCTAACAAGAGGCTTTTTGTGCCAGGCAACAAGGGCTGCTCCTGACAAATCCACTGCCATGTGTGGATGGCTGCATGTGCCACTGAGCAGCAAGCAGGATGTGGAGAGGGAGGACAGCGAAAGGAGGGAGCTCTTCCAGCATCCTTGCCAAGCTTCGATGTAGTCTAGGAGAGAGCTGCCCTGGGAGCAGAAATGCCGGAGTCCCTCCAAATGCTGCCAGGAGCCTTTGCTGCTTGTTGTTCTTGCTGTTATTAGCCAAGGCCTCGATCTCAGCCTGGGGAACCATGCAGGAAAAGTACAGGATTTCATGCCCTTACTGGTTCAGGAACAGCAGGGTACCTGCATGACCAACTTTGTATTAGCAGGTCAGTCCAGTGAGATGCTGTGTGTCTTCCATTTTCCCTGGCTCTTGGAAGTAGAGAGTGTTCTGAGATCCTTGATTTACTGATAATAAACATACTGCTTATCTGGTATTAGAGATTTGAAGCTAATGAAAGTATTACAGTATCTGTCTTCAAGACAGCAGTGTCTGGATGCAAGCAAGTTGGACACTAGGTGGAAATTGAATATTCATAAATTCATGTAGAAGTGTCCTAAAACAGCTGGGGCATATTAATGAGCATTTCTATTATAGAGGGAGGACTAGATATTATGGGGATTTACTGCGAGTGTCATTGTGATCCATGAGGGAATAAAAATGCCTGACTGGGCTGAAGAGGAGCATAAATTATCTATAGGTGACTCATAATATTAAGGGAAGACAGATTTGACATGATTCAATATTTAAAGCCTCTGTTGAGGAAAAAGTCACTGTTTGCTATCAGCTTGCATCTACGCTGCCAGACACTCTTTGGATTTGTCTAGACTAGAGAACACTTTTGAAAACGTTAGATTTCTGTTGACATAGCTGTGTAAGTCAGGGTAGAGATGTCATCAGACAAACTATATTGTCCCTGTTGTACTGGCAAACTGTTCTTGAAAGTGAATCTTACCTTGCCTGCGTTTGCTGTATTTGCACAAATCTTGGATACAGGTGTAGCTCGATCCACTTTGAGTGCTTTGCCAGTAGAATATACAGGTGTCTTGTCCGAGGATAATGTCCTTGGCATGGTCTTATGCTTCTGTACCAGAGAGGGAAAGTTCACTTTATGGAGTTCTGCTGCTTCTATTGATAGTGTGTGTACATATGTGATAAGAGTGTTTCAAACACTAATAGGTCTGCCTTTTCTTCTCCTGCAGGATGTGCTGGCCAAACTTCACTGCAGTTTTTGCTGGGGCAACCGCTCTGATAAAAATTGTTACTTTTAACTGAAATTGTTGTTCTTTAAAATTCCTAAGCAAAGACCTTGCAAGAGCTTCTGGAGGAGAAAAAAAAAGTAGTATTTATGGACACTTAATAGCTATAGCTGTTAATTAAGCACTAACAAACTTGTGTTACTGGCCTTACAATAAGTTGTGAAGTCTCTGCAGACTTCTGCGCTATGGTATAGATTTGGCCACGGGTGAGGAACAAAATATCTCTGTCCTGCACAAAGTAACTGGGTGTTGTCTAAGTAAGTGTGGAGTTGTGCTGTTTCCTCCAGCTAACTGTGAGTTGAGGGACTGGACCTGTTGTTTGAGGAAGGTGATCTTCCCCTGTCTGCTCTGTACCAGCTGGAGAACTGTGTCCAGTTCTGGGCTCCCCTGAGCCTGAGAGAGATGTGGAGCTACTGGAGCGAGTCCAGTGAAGGGCTACTAAGATGATGCAGTGGAGCATCTCTCATAGAAGGAAGGGTGGAGAGCTGGATTAGCCTGGAAAAGGCTGGGGGGATCTGATCAATGAATATACATTTCTTAAGGAAGGGTGCAAGGTGGACAGGACCAGACTCTTTTCAGTGGTGCTCAGCAATAGGACAAGAGGCAATGAGCACAAATTGAGACATGGAAATTCCATCTGAGCATAAGGAAAAGCTTCTTTACTATGAGGGTGACAGAGCACAAGAGCAGGTTTCCAGAAAAATCACAGAGACTCCAGGCTTGGAGATAACCAAAAGCAACCTGGACAGGGTTCTGGTACATGTGCCCTAGGGGACCCTGCTTGAGCAGGGGTGGCTGGGCTAGATAATCTCCAGTGGCACTTCCAACCTCAATTATTCTGTGGGGTTTGGGTAAGATTCCAGGGGCTCTGAGGAACTACAGCTCACATCATTCTGTGGAGACGGACATTTCTGTGACTGCAAATATAATGGATGATCAGTTGCAGTAAGAGTGCAGTAGAAGCAGTCGTGTGGGAATTATGCAACTAAATAACAGGGAAGGAAAAAAGAATGCTGTTTGCACACACCATGTTATTAAGGAACCCTGATGGAGCGGTAAAGAAAAATTGGCTCAGAGCATTGCCAGACAATAGACTGAAGAAGGCATTTGAACATCTGCTGCTGCTTTCTCACACAAAGGGAGAATGTTACAGATCTGTTGCTATATTCATTATGGGGTAGAAGTGCTTTTGCTATTGAAAAAAATTGTATGGATAAGAGTCAAGATAAAACAGCGAAGCAGCTACTGTTGCAGCTCCTTTATCTGCTACTAAATAGCTTGAAACTGCAATTTAAGCTTTTCCCTGCCTTCTCTGTGCAGTAGTGGGCTGCCACACTTAGAATTGCAACTCCTTTTTTTTTTCTCTCTTTTTTTCCCCTGAAGCTAATATTCAGTAGCTCTTGTTGCTCGTGGATCCATCCTGTGGATTTTCATCTCGTACCGCTCTTCCTGACTGACCTGAGGCCTTGCAGCCGCTCTTGCCCTGGCCGAAGGAGCTGCTGGGGTGCATGAAGGGCCCCTTTGTGTGCGCTGGCCGCGGCTGCCGCTCACTCCCAGCGCGGGGAGGTTTCTGCGCAGCCGGCGAGCGTGTCGGGGCAGAGCTGCTCCCGTTTGTTCTCTGCACTGTGGGCACTGAGAAGGGCTGTTGTTTACAAAGGAAAAGATGATTTCCAACTTGGATAAGCTGGGAATCACTGTGACAGGCGGTAATAACACAGCCAGCTCTGTTGCTGTTTGTGCTGAATATAAGGCTTGCAATGCTTAAGATGGGAGAGCTGGTGGAGAAAAGTAGAACTCTAATGGTGTGAGAAGTGTGTATTTATCATTATCTCTAATACAAAGACTTTTAACAGTTTCCTTCTTTTAAACCATTTGCCTTGTCTCTGTTCAGCATCTGTCCTGTTTGAGCTTTCTGCAGAGCAGACTTTAGTAAAAAGCACTGGCTCTACTTTAAATTACTGTATCCTGTTGCACTTATAGCCATAGGGTCAAGAAGACTTGATCGTGTAAGCTTCTTACCTTCCTCTCTGCTTTTTTTTTTCTTTTTTTTTTTTTTTTTTCTCCCAGAGGAGAGCCAGGGGTGTTCTAGACATGAACTAAATGGGTCCTGATGTGTGAGCTTGCACAGCTGTCATCTTGCAGCTCAGCAAGCTGTGTTGTAGTCTGGGGTGACGCTCCTATAGAGTTCCTGAGGAAGGCAGAACGCTGCGTTTTTCCAGTGCTTCATCGAGGTGTGGAAGACACTGGGATGCCAAACTCCTGTTTGTTTGTTTCTTTATTTATTTTTCCCAGAGGTCGAGTGAGCTCTGGCAAGTCACTGAAGAGGAGAATCATGTTCACTTTCACTTACTGAGATGAGAACCAGAGGTATCTCGTTCTTGGTCTAAGTGAGGATGCTCTGATTCCTGTTGATTGTTCTGAATGAAATGTCTGAAAACCTTTTGCTTCCATCCTAGGTTAATGGAGACGGCAAGAGAAATGACCAGAGAGTCCTTACCTATCAAATGCCTTGAAGCAGTTATCCTGGGGATGTATCCTTTCACTTGTCTGTGTCTTGTTCCACGGGAGCACTATTTAATATATTGCCTGTCCTGGATGCTGTTCAAGATGTTTGCAGCTGAGGGTGAGTGTGAACAGCCTGGAGAGTCTCCAAGGTATCGATCGGCAGGTTGCTGAATCAACTAGATTTGTCAGCAAGAACTTGGGTGCTGTGTGCATATGTTCTCGGGTGTCTCTTGATGTTAATTCCAGCAGTGCCAGCTTTGCTTCCTGCCCTGGTAACTTGCATCATGTGAGGACTTGACCCTGAGTGCCCAGCTAAGCATCTGCCTACGTGGTTGTGGCTCCCATCGTTAGTTTTCCTGTGCCCATCACTGTCAGAGCTACCTAACACCCGTGAGGCCAAGTTCTGTGCTGTGCTTGTCTAATGCTCGTGTGACCAGGTCCTGTTACTGCATTTGTCTCCAAGGCCGTGCCTATATTTTGTGCAGAAGCATTCATGTTATAGTTAGATGCTTGAGCAAAACAATGTTCATTTCACCCACAAGCCTAGCCAAGCCAAGAATATTGCTTTTAAAGACTGCTGTGCAGTGAGAGCACCAGAGGATCAGGAAGCCAAATTCTCCTCTGTCATCCTAAAGCACCAGAGGAGAGTGAGGCAGGACCCGAGAGCGATCGCATACACCCAGTGTGTCTTATGCATATGATCAACTATGGGAAGAGCAACATGGGCTGAGCAAGCAAGGGTTGTTATGTGTGGTGAGTCTCAATGCTGGATGCAGGCCCTGCTGTCCTTCGAGGTCCATGGCAGGCATCAAATGCTGCTCTTGACTGCGCTCAGGAGGGGAGGAAATGGGGCAGGCCTGTCGTCCTCCATAATTCCTAGTTGTTGTCTTCAAAGTCTTTTGTATAAGAACAGTGTGTATCTACTGGGCTGCTAGACCTGTGACAGGTTCTTGTCCCTCTGTATTGCCAAACAAAGAATCTGAAGTTTTTGCTTGTGAGATATGAGTGTGAAAAGCGTGCGGCCGTGGCAAGCGTGCAGGCTGTGAGAATACATGAGCCTTGCAGCTGACCTCTGTTGCTTGTGTCCTTGCAGAGCCTGGCTGTGTCATACTGCGTGTGCACAATGCCGATCTCTTTCACAGCAGCTAGTTTACTGAAAATACATATATTTCACTTTCTTTTTTTTTCCCCCAGCCCTGAGGTTTTGATATGCAGCATCAGCCTCTGTATGCAGACAGTGAGGTCTGTGACTTGGTCTCCAAGGTTGGCTAGTTACCAGATAAGAGATGCAATTTCCCTACGTTCCCTCTCCTGAGTGTCAAACCAATCTCTGGGGACGCGGCTGAGCTGAGCATCCCAGCGTGTGCGTTTCTCTGGCTCCCTTCTCTGCCTCTCGGTGTAAGGTGCTGATTGCAATTTGTGCGCTGACAGGCTTAGCGGTGTTGCTTGGATACCGAAGAGAGCAGCGCTGAGTAGTGCAGCCTCTGCGAGCCTTCGTTCAAAGGCTGCCCCGCACGGAGCAGCTTAGCAAGATGTCATTTTAATTGAGCTGCTTGCTGGCTCGTGCCATTAGCTTTTACTATGTGTCTTACTATAAAACACTCTCGTAATCCTCCTTGGTGCGGAATTAAGTGCTGCATAACTGCTTTCGCATTAGATGCGTCTTGAAACATTTCCATATTGCTGTGGGTTAAATACCAAGCTACCTTTTCCGTGTGTGCCAAGGGAGCTGCTATTACAAGATTACTAAATGCTTGTAAAAATCTTGTGGTGTTGGATATGGATCTCCCGCTCTGCACGGCTGTGCAGGCTTTGTGTGTCTCCGCTTACATGGTCTGCTCATCGGTGCCTAACCAGGGCAGTCCTCCTGCCGCCTTCTCCAGGGTATTTCTTTGTTCGGTTGCACATCAGAGGAGTAATGGTGCATTCACCACCAGCGGTGCAGGATCGAAACTACTTATGTCAAGAAAAGGAATAGTGGACCAAAAGGTGCCAAGGGAATTTTATTTGTGCTGTACCCACTTTATTAAAGTGAGGAGAGCAAAATGTTGGAGGAGGAGGAAGTGGCACAGTGCATCCGCCCTCGGGGAGCGTCGCGCAGCGTGGTCTGTGACAGATGAGCGTAACTCGCTGCCATCGACCCAAGTGCGCCCATCCCAGTTCACGTGAGGTGACAGTCAGGGACGTGCAGTGTATTAGAAGACCTCCGCCCACCGAGTAATGTCATTAAATGAGGAAGAATAGAGCAATACGGAAGTGACTCCGAAGGGAAGAGGTGATTTAATGGCTTCTGTATTGTGCCTTCTGTGCATTTTATCAGTGCATGGTATTTATCACTGCTGGAGTCCTGTGCTCACCCTGATTCCCTTGCCTGGGGAAAAAGTGGTTTTTGGTGTGAGAGAGTTTCTTGGATCTCGAAGCTCCTGGACTCTGCTGGAGCTACAGTGTGAATCCAAACTGAGGTTTGAAACTTTTCTGAGTGTTTATGTCTGGCAGTCAAAGGCTCTTTGTTATTGCCAGCAGTTCCTTGGTTGTTTTAGGAAAATAGCTCCTCTGTTTTTGCTGAATCTTGAAGCTTTATCAGACAACTGTGAAGTGCGAGGTTCATTTTCTTGCAGATCCCCCGCATTCTGAGCTAGCAGCTTCAGCTTTGCTAGCCTAAATAAAGCTGCACCCTCTGTCATCCTCAGCCTGCTTTCATCCCCTTAACTTCCAGTGAAGTGTGCATGGGGTAACACAGCCTGCTGTGAGGATCAGAGGGCCTGCTTGGCCTTTCCTTGCTTGGGAAATGGCAAGAGGACAGGAACGGCCTGTGCTTTTCTGTGACAGACTTAGCCAGACTTCATCAGAAGGGTCCCTGCATGTGTCCCTCCATAAGCCTCCCAAGTCCCTCCATACAACAAGAAGCATCACTATTGTCTTGTCTGGATTCAATAAGAGACATTTTTAAACAAGTATGGAGTTGAAGAGCACAAGTTGTGTGAGGAGGGTTCATCTTCTTGATACCAGGTTCATCGGACTTTGGTTAATGAGACAGAGTAGGGTTTTTAGTGAAAACACAGCTATCCCAGAAACTATCAGGGGAAATACTTGCTAGTATTGCAGCTGGCAGAGAAGTACTTGTAGGCTGGAGTACTGGAGATAACTAGGGCCTTAAATACACTCGGTTGCTGTTGCTGTTGACTGGCTGGGCTGATCAGATGGCTGATGTTGGTGCCTACCTCAAATCTGAGGTTGAGTCAAGCTGCTCCTGGCTCTGTGGCCTCATTGCACACTGAATTGTGGGCAGTTTTTCCCCCACAGAGCCGTAAGAAATAGTGTCTCCCCTCTCCCCTACTGTTCTTGCCTTTGCCATGGGGCTGCTTTGGCCCTTGAGGTGCCAGACAAGGTGGGAGCAGTGTGCTCTCCTGGTGCCCTGCTGTCCGGGCTCTCCCTGGCTGGCAGCTCTGGCACGGCTCGCTGCTGGCTCCTGTCATGGGCAGGACTCGGTGCCAACAGGGCAACAGGCAGGGAAATCCCTCTGGGTGGGGAGTTGTGTCCTGCATCCTGGCCCTCCCTGGAGAAGGCAAACTGCTCGGTGACAGCACTCGTCCCTTGCCCTGCCACTGGTTTGCCCCATATGCAGCCCGTGGGTCTGTGTGGCAGCGGTGCTATTTTTGCCCCTTGTGTTTACCCAGTGTAGGAGCTGGTTTAGACACAGGCCCTTACAAGTGTCCGCTCCCATCACGTCCAGCTGGCTGCGGGTCTTTGCCGGGAGGAAGTAAGCGGAGCTCACGTAGCCATAGAAAGGCAGCTGCTGTCGTGTGGATGCTGTCAGCTGTTACAACCATTTCCAGAAATGTCAATGTTTGCAGCCCAGAGCCACAGTGCTGGCACGTACAGATTCTTCTCAGATTATTTACCTAAAAAAGCAAATAGAGATGAAAGTTTTCCCTCTAAAGGTTTCTGCTGGGAAGTAAACAAGGTCAAGGAGTTAGCATACATAGCATGTACATAAGGTACATTGCTACAATCTGTTGGTACAGATTGGCTTGTGGAGTAATCCTGAGACTTGTGTTGGACTTTTTAGAAGCTATTATTTGAAAATGTTTTTAACACTACCACCAAAAACCTCAGAAGAGCTGTCTGTAAAGCACTGGTTGAGTCACTGTGGGGCTGTGCAGTTTGAAAAAGCAGAGCTACAACCTGTTTTCTGCTCCAGGCTGCTAAAAGTAACTGGTTGACTCCCAGCCTGCTGCTTGTGGAGCCTAACTCAGCCAACCTTCCTATTTTCTTTTGTACCGACTAGGGCTCCTTATTTACTCCACTGCCCAGGAAAAATCATGTAGTGTCCAGGGTTTCGTGTCCCAAGTCTGTCTTATATTTGAGTCTGGGATCTGAATGTCCTCAAGGATGAAAACTAGGTAAGATGTCTAATTCAAGAAGTTGGTTTTGAGGTTTTCCTGCTGCGTGCTTATCATCAAAGCCAAGGATGCTTGAAAGCAAATCCTCTTAAAATAGAAACAAGCACCATCTGCACCCCGATCCTGCCAAACCCCTAGCATGGGGTGCAGTTGGCAAGTAGAACAAACCTTGAGCAAGGTGGTGGGCTGCACTGCATGAACTGACATATTAGTACAGCATGTGGCAAGGTCAAGCATCCAAAATAGCAGCTCATCTTTGCTGTGTGGTTTAACACTGATTCCCATGGTCTCAGGGGTACGCTCAGGTGAAAGGTGCAAGAGGGCAGAATCACAGCTGTAAATGGAAGTGTGTTAGGAAGGTCCTTGGGATTCAGATCCCAATCCCATTCATCTTGGCATTATACTGGATGAATATTGAAAAGGTGCTAGAGTGAAGAGCAGGAGCCTGAGCGGAAAGGTTGCTCTGAGGTGTGTCCGAGGAAAACACACGACCTCAGCGCACTTGTATTGGCTTGCTGAGCTGTAGGGGCAGTGGGTGGAACAGGGGACTGGACTCTCTGCAGGCTGCTGGCAGTGCTGGTGTGTTTGAGATCAGAGACTGCTTGTTACGAAGCCAGGCTGCGTGATGCCAGTGGACTGTCACCCACTAATGCTGCATGTTCTGCACGCAATTCCTCTTCCGATGTGGTGGTCTCAAAACTGACCTCCTGGGTAGGAGAGCAGACTCCATCAGTTACCTCAGCCTTGTGGCCCTGGCTAGTGAGTGGTGGTGTCTGAGACAGTAATGCTGAATGGCTGGTGTGATGCTGCAGAAGAGCTCGGGGTTGGGGTGGATAGCAGGCTTGGGGGGTTTCTGAGGGATGGGAATGGGCTCTTGTTCCTGTGCTTCAGATATTGTCCTTGCTACTTCCTGGCATGAGGGAGTTGGGGGAGAGGAGGCGTATCGGGACAGGGAGATGGAAGACGTGTCCCTGTGGGCAGTCCCTGGGGAGCCTGGCATCTGCCGGAGCCGTTTCTTTTCTGCTGCACAGCCTGGAGGGACGTGCTGGGGAAACTGCTTTGATTTATGTGAGGGCCCAGAATCTGGAGGCCACAGGGCTGCCAATAAAGCTGCTTTTGCCCTTTCCTGTTCTACGCTGCTTTCTATCCTGGCATGTAATGTACTCCCTGACTCGCAGTCCTGCAGTCGCAGCCCTAGCTCAAAATCGTGATTACAGCTGTGGCACTGGTGTGTCATTGCCTTTTGTTTGCTACAATACAATTCCACTCGGGTGAAACAGAAAAGAAATGAAATAATAAGGGAAGGTCTGATGTTCTTTTCCAGGCCGTCTCCTGTGTATTTCATCTCGGGTGGAGGCTCTCATTAACTAGTCACTTAGCAGAAGCACCCTGTACCTAAAGGTTAATTTCCACGCTGGTTGTTGCTGGGTGGTTTGATGATGGGTAATTTTCTCCCTCAAAAGACTTACTCCTACCCAGTATCTAATGAGAATAAATTGTAGCCTCTGCAAGACCTTGTGGCAGAAGTGTGTGTATGTGTGGCAGGTGGCCACAAAAGCTTTGTGTGGACTTAAGAGAAAGGTAGTTGGAGCATGGAGAGAAAAACCCTTTATTATTACAGAGAAAAATAGTGGTGATGTTTGAAAGCATTATAGGTATTAATAAAAGACACTGCTTTCTCAATTATACAGAATAATAAATACAATGAGGAGCTTCCACAAGAATCCATCCATAGGACAGAAGTTATTGTAATCTAACTTTGGTATGTACAGGATGTTTCTTCTAAGGGCTGGAGCAGGGTAACTTCCTAAATGAGGTGACTGTGGGCTGAATATTTCAGTGGGTATAACAGTGCAGGGCCTTATTCTGACCTTGCACAGTATTTGTTATCTTCAATTCTGCTGATGGTGCATGGGACTTATTTATTGTTTTTGGTGGAGTTGGTTCTGATGCAACAGAGATTCAGCAAAACCACTGAAGGCAATAGTTACTTCTTGTTTCTAATTGGTGCCTAGCATTCCTGTTTGATGTAGATGGGCCACCAGATCCGCAAAAGAGGCTGTATCTAACCTTGGCTTGGTGAGTTGTTGTCTGTGTGCTGTTGTGAAATCTGTGCTCTGCTCTGTGCACTTGTCCAGATTTACTCTTGAGCAGATACTGAAGTGTGAGGCCCGTAAAACTGTTTGTTCCTGCGCCTTCTAATGCATTTCTCACAACTGCTAAAGCTTATGACATCGAGCTTTCAACACAGCTAAATGTATTTGAGATTGAACAGAGATGCTTAGCGGTGGTTGTCTTGGAGATGTGGCCATAGGGGGTGGGTGTGTGTGCGTGTGTTTGTTTTAAATCAGTGCTTCTGGCCTCAGATTCTAGGTGTCTTTCAGGAACCTGTGCTGCATTCCTGAGCTGTGTTCAACTTGGCTAAAGAGTCTGAAAGTATGGGTTTGGGCAAGTGTCGGGTTAGTGGCATACTTCTCTGAGAAACTGCTTTGGAAATGGGTGAGGGTCACGTTTGAGTGCTTTTTCTTAATGTCTGTACAAAAAAAAAAAGTGAAATGCAGAGTGCTGATGGGAGAGCAGAATCAAATCTAGGGATGTGGTACTGGTGGTGAGGTGTCAGGCTGGGCTGAATCAGAGATGTGGTGTTTATTTCTTTATTTCTTTATTTCTTTATTTCTTTATTTCTTTATTTCTTTATGGTATATATTTTCCTTGTCAGACCTCTATGTTGTATTTTCAGAGACTTGTGGTTGGCATCACAGAGCTGGGGGAGCCACAGGGAAGAGCAGCAGGGCTGTAGGGCTGTGCCTGAGGCTTTGGGCCTGGGCCCAGGGTGAGAGCCGCTGCTGCTCGCGCTGAAACAGCAGCCGGGTCCGTCCTCGCTGATCCTGGCTCGGAGCCCCAAGCAGCTGCCAGAAAGCCTGGCTGTCCGTGTTCACGTGGCATGGGAGTAGGGCAGGTGCCAAGTCACGGCTGCTGGTGTCATGAGAGGGGAAGCAACGCGGTGTGGGCTCTGCCATCTCCGCGGCCCTGACCTTGGAAGGGAAAGCAGCCTGCTGCCTGGAGAGCTGGGGAATCCTCTTGGAGCGAAACAGGTCCCAGCTGTCCACGTGGATTAACAGCAGGGAGCCATGGGAAACGTAAGCGTTGACGCAAACTGACTTACGTGAGGGAGTCTGAGCTTCTCCTTCTGCCTTTTCAAGAGGCACCGTGGTCCCGAGGAAATGGTTGGACCCCTACGTGTAGTTCCCAACCAAGATCACGTATTACTCCCTTACAAGTGTTAGTCCCTACACTTCTCACGTGGTGCCTTTAAAATAGCTGGCTGGAGATTTAGGAACAAACTCTGTGGCTGAGTTGATTCTTATTTGTTTATTAACATCTGTGCCTAGCTGTGTGTACTTATCTGGAGAAAAACGGGAACCTGGGAGCTCTTCTTAGCTGTGTCCCGGCAGTGGGTTACAAGTACAACATGCAAAGATGTTCTCCTGTATCAGAATCTGCCAGGCCAAGGGCCTGTGTATAGACTAAAAGCTAGAACTTCTCCTGGAGAGGGACAAATTTTGACCTATGATACTGTTTGAAGGCTGCAGGGAGGTGTGAAAGTGTGAGTACTAACAACCTGAGCCATACCAAGCTCCAGTGTGGAACGGAGAGAAACACCATTCCCTTTTAGAGGCAAAGCAATTTGGGATTGGCATCAAATAGGGGGGTTCCCAAGGATCTGGGGGTGCTCATCTCTACTGGCATCCTAAACTGACCACTTTTCTCTCCTACCCTTTGCCTTAAGCATAGAAAAGAGTCAGGCCCTTTCCTGGCTAAGTAATGGCCTCTGAGTCTCCAAACAGTACAAGGGGCACAGTGAGGACGAATTCATGTTTGTAAGAAAGCATGGACCCTGGCAATCAAAACTTCTAAAAAATCTTAGAGACATAATTCTGTTTCGTGCCCCTCTCAAACTTCTTGTTGCCTTGACACAGTGCATCCCAGATACTTAACGAATGGGCAGCCCTCCGTGGAACGATTCCCCATCAGCTTTAAAACCCACTTCTCAGGGAACTATTTTCATCATGTGGTGCTTGGGATTTACTGCAATGGCCGGTATGGCTCACTGGGCATGAGCAGGCGATCAGATTTGATGGACAAACCTTTAACTTTCCGAACTCTGAGTGACCTCATCTTTGAATTTGAAGACTCTTATAAAAAATACTTACATTCAGTGAAGAAAGTAAAAATTGGATTATATGTCCCGCATGAGCCGCACAGCTTTCAGCCCATCGAGTGGAAACAGCTGGTCCTCAATGTATCCAAGATGATGCGCACAGATGTCAGGAAGGAGCTGGAGAAGTTTGCTAGGGATATGCGAATGAAGGTAGGTCCATGGGTCTGGGCGACAATTTCCTTACCATGTGCTTTGCCTCATCCTGCCAAGGTTTGTTGGGCTCCATTGCAGCAGATGGATCCTGGTCCAGGTGGGACTAAAATGTATCAGGTGGGCTGGAGTTGTGGTTAAATCTATTTTGGTGGTTCTACACTGCAGTGTCTCTTCAAGCATTGTTAAGTATTTTTCTTACTCTAAAACCTCTTCTTCAGTTTAAGTAACACTTGAGCCCTAAAACTGTCCTGGTGTGCAAGGAGCTAATGCACGGTCATTGGTGCCATGTCTGGGAGAAGGTGGCCAAGAAGAACAAGGGCCATCTCTCATTGTTCCCTTTTTGCTCCCCAAAATGCTTCTCCTTTACTGAAGGTATGAGTTGGTCCTTGGGGGAGCAGACGAAGGAAGGCAGCGCAGCTGGGTAGCTGTGGTGGCAGTGTGGGTGGATGCTGCAGAAGTTTTGTACTGCTGCACACTCCAAACTAGGCCAGCAGAGCATTAGCAAGTGGTGGCTCCTGAGGCAGAGGAAAGGCAGCCCTTTTCTCTATCCGATTAGCAATGCAAAATTAAGTCTGCAGAGGAGTTGCGCTTAAAATGTGCTAAGCAGACATCCACCGGGTATGAGAAGCACGTGTTGTGGCAGTGAGTGACTTCTCCTGGACTGTGCTGCTGGGTCACCCCTTTGCTGCATGCATCCCACCATCTGTGGGCAGGGGCTGTTCCCGGGCTAAATTGGGAAGTTGGTTCATGGAAAGGGTGAAGAAAATGAACCCTTAGAAGGCTTGTGCTTCCCTGCTGGCTGGTCAGACTGAATGGCCTGGAGGGGAAACGTGGGTGAGCTGCCACCCTTTTTGAGGATTTGGCTGCTGCTCCTGACCCCGTCTCAAGGACTGGTGCGAGAGAGGAGCTGGTTTCAGTTGCAGCGAGATGGGATTTGATGCCTTTCCAGCCATCTGTTGGCAGTTGGAGCAGAGCAGGTGTACTCGCCAAGTATGGGGCTGGATGGGCTGTGGAGCTGTGTGGAACCAGGTCCAAGTTATTCTGGGTTCCTGTTCCCTGCTCTGCTGAGGAATGACCCATATTCAGCAGCTGTGTGTGGTTTTGGGGGGAGGTTAAGGGACCTGGCCCTGAGCTTGGGGTGGCAGGGCTGCCGGAGCAGTTGGACTGGCATCTGCAGCCCCTGTTGCCACTGCCCCCAACCTGGCCAAGGAGTTTTGGATGATGAGAGGAAGGTGCGAGGTGACCTTCATCTTCAGCCACTTGCACACACCAGGTGCCAGCAGGAGTTGGAGGTTCATCGGGGTGAAGGGGACTGTCTGCTAGCCATCTGGCACAGCGCTTGGATGTACCAAGACTGCACACATGCTGAGCACTCGTGCTTTAAGCATGAAATCACTTGTTGCACTTGATGCGGAGCTTCTCTGTGGGCATGGGGATACACAGAGGGCAGCGAGGTGCCACCAGGCCTGGTGGCAGCAGAGGAGCCTGAGGGTCTCAGCAGGTTCCAACCCAGCAGTGGTGCTGCTGGAGGGGACGGAGGCTGGTGCCCCTAGGAAGGCACCATGGCTAAAGTGGTGCTGCTGGTGAGAGGCCATTGGGCAATATGGCCAGCATGGACTGGGATCCACACCACCTTGTGCTCTGTGGTAATCTAAGCAAACGTGCTCAAACGTGTAATAAAGCTTTTTTTTCCCCCCCTTTTTCCTCTCTACTGATGTACTTTCAGTTCCATCTAGAGAGTAAATAGCTAAAGGGGAGGTCTAGTCAGATAGGTATGTATGGAAGAACTTACCGAAGTAGTTGCCTTTCGTAGAAGGATGAGCTCTGTGTTTGCACAGAGGTGTGATGTTGAATCCCACCCTTGCCAGTGTCTCAAGGTCAGGACTGAGGCTCTGAACTGCCTCTGATTTTGCACATATTAGTTAGTGTTTACTGCAGTCCTGGCCCTACTGATGTTGGCCACAACACTTCCCTTGAGTTAGATCAGAATTTGGGCTGTTTCATTCGGCATGCTCCCATCGTGAGGGTGCTGATTTTAAAGCATCGGATATGCTTTGCAGAATATGAATACTCTGCTAACGGACTTCTGAGCTTTGAGTAACGGGGATGTAGAAAAATGTGTGGATGGATATGAGGCTATTAAAAGCTCTCAGTCCCAGAGAATCAACCACCTGCCTTACGGACAAATGGCCTTTCCATGTAGAGGGAAAAGTTGGAGAATGAAATCTGGATGCATAAGATCCCTCCAGCTCAGGGTCAAAGCAGTCTCTTGTCCCTTGCTGTTGCCAGCTCTGAAGAAATATATGTGTTGTGTGTGGGGTGTGTTCTATTTTTTTTCTTCTCTTTCTATATAAATGCACATAGATGTGTGTATATGCACACTGTCTATCTATATAGGGGCTTATTTAGCTGGGTACTGGTTTGTTGCCACTTAATTTTTGCAAGGGGCCACTGAACTGCTGTCGTGATATCAGTACCTGTTAACTGATTACAGTTTTGAGTACCTCTTGGGGTAGAGTTTGAAGGGAGGGGGGGAAAACAACAACAAAAAACCCAAGGGACTAAAGGTTCTTTGTGTGCCATCTCTGGTCCTGTGTTAATCTTATTTAGCTTATTTAAATGAATCATTGCTGTCATTGAGTGGTGTTTCCTTCCCTCCCCCATCTCTTGCAGATTCTGAAACCCTCAAGTGCCCACTCTCCAGTCAAAGAGAGATCTCGGGGCAAGTCCTTGTCCCCTCGCCGGAGGCAGGCCAGCCCTCAGCGACGGCCCTGCAGAAGAGACAAATCGTGAGTATTTCTGCTCTCTTGGTGCTGCCATAACTAGCTCAAAACTTGAGTTTGATGATGTTATTTTACTCTTCAAAACTTGCTTATGCTCACTAGTCAGTATAGGAAAAGTGCAACAAGTATCTTGGTTACCTGGGAAGCTCTAGAAATCACTACTGCTAATGTCCTGATGTTGCTGTGTTTCCTACTTTACTGCTGCCTGGCTGCTTTTCTGTGCAGTGACCTCTGAGGCCTGGATGGTCTCATCTCGGTCTGACTCTACTTGGCGTTGGATGACTGTGGAAATATGTGTTTTTTTTTTTATTTTTTTTATTTTTTTTTTAATTTTTTTTTATTTGTTCTGGAGAAGCTAAGAAGCTAGGCTGGGGTGTAGGAGACCTTCACTGAAAGGAAAGTAGGATGATCCTGCCTAAGGGTGTTCAAAGGTAGGTTAAAAAGTAGTAGAACCTGTCCCCCTGTGATGGTGGGGTATCCTTGTCATCATGGTCACTCAGATAAAAATTGGATTCCCTGTGATTAGCTCTAGTATTAGGTTATTCTGCTGATGCAGCAGTTCTCACTGTGAACTGCCCTGCTTGCAGAGAATGTGGAAAAATGAGACTTTTATTGCCAAGGCAGAAATACGACTGACTGACTTTGGATACTAGCACTTTTTTTAAAAAGTGGTTTAAGAGACAGACCACCTTTACCATATTTGGTATGTAATTAATTGTTTCCCTTTTACAGTGCAGGGAAGGACTGGCTAACTGCATGTGACACCTCTAAATGGATAAAATTATGCCTTCAGGTCACGGGCTTTTTACAGGCGCCAGCGATTCCGGCCTCACGCCTGGCGTTCCAGCTGTGTGCTTCGTGCCAGAAGGCTGACCCCGGTGAAAGCCTATACGTGACCCAGATTAGTCACATATTTATGGTCATCACTTTTTAAATAGGCTCCCAGACTACTGTCTCAGCACTTATTTTAAAGTAGCTAACAAAGACATGAGGCTGTTTTTCTAAAGATAACTTTAAGATACTTCAGCAGCAGATGATTTTGCAGCAGGCTTTTATTTTTCCATGTGACTTCATACCAAGTCCCCAATACTATACTTGAGACTTGTCACTCACAGCTCCTTGTTTAGTGTGTGGATGGTTATAGCTGTAATAGGCCCTGCTGCTTCAGTTTCTTTACCTCTTAGGGTCTCGTTAACAGAGGGTTTTTCATTTTGAGTTTCTGATACTGTTTAGGCAGTTGCTGGAGTGAATCACATACATTTGGAGAGAAGAGCAAAACTTGCTGGCCTCAATGAGCCAGTTGAGGTGGCTTTGAGGGAACTTTGGGGCCACTCAAGCTGTTGGCTGCCTCTTGACTACTTTGCTTTTACAGCACTGAAGGATAAGAGAAGTTTAAGTAGCCTCCCTGAGGCTGTGCAGTGGTTTTGGCAGTTCAGACTAGGCAGGTTGCTCTATCTTCAGCAGCCCCTTAGAACTGTTTTGGGAATGGCCATGCAAACAGTCCTTGTTTTGGGGCTGTCTGCTGGCTTAAAGTCACCCTGCTTACCCTGTGGGATGCTCTGGGAGAAAAACTGCCTTGATCATGGGAATACTTGAGCCTTGACCTCTTTGTGCCCCTCATTATCCATCTATGGAATTTTCTGGTGCTTAGCAAGATGGAGCTCTCTGCATGGCTGCACTTTCTAATTGTTACTGTTATAGGAAGAATCGTTTAAGGCTAAAACACAAACGTTTGTGCTTGACAAATCAGCTTTATGTTGCTATTGCTTAGCTGTGTGAACACCGGTGAGTTGTTACCTGTCTGTGCTTCAGCTTGCTGCCCTAAGATAGGGATGACTTATACTCATCTTCAGGGCACAGAATGAGGCTGATAGGAAAGCATTTTAAGAAACAGAGGAGGGAAATGTCTTGTGTTAGTCTCAAATTGGCCTTTAATTAGAGTTTGTCAGCTTGCTTGGAGTAGTGTCTCTAAGGGGTATTATAAAATTCCAGGCAGGGAAAACCTGAGGCATTTTTATTTACTTGCTCATCCTCTTTAGAGAATAAAATCTTTCTCTATATGACTCTTCACTGAATAGCTAACAAGCAGAGGGATCTGTGTTCATCTCCACTGACCCACCTCAGTGCTGCTGCGGTGATGATCTGCCTGTGGGGCAGCAAGTGTTCAGAGCTGGGTCTTGGGTGGAAGTCACAGCAGGATGCTCCAAGGCTGCTGCCCTCAAACACTCGGAGAGCACTGAGATGTCTGGGGCATTTATTTTTATAGCTGCATACACCAAAGTCAGTGGCTATTGTAGCATCCAGTTTTCTTTGCATTTTGAGAAGGTGACTGGAGCTGTTTGCCTGCTAGCAAGCCTCTGTGCTGCCAGCCGTACCCTGGTCTGTACCCTAATGTTGTGACTTAGGATATTTAACCTCCTGACCTGAAAAGCTGCCTGGCCGCAGCGTGGAGGTGCTGTGCTGTGGAGGAGGCCTGTCAGCACCGTCTGGCGTGGAGACCCTGCCGCATGCTGTCTGAGCAGAGCCAAAGCGCAGTCTGTAGGCACGGGCAAGGCGCTCGTAACACCGCAGGGAGACGGAGTCCCTCCGTCCGGTGGCGTGGGGATGGGTTTTGAACTTGTCTAACGTGGGCAGCTCTGGGCGAGGGTGTGTGCTCAAGCCTGGGAACTGCAGGTGTTGGGTCTGGGTGCTGAGTGAGCTCCTCACAACTGCCCCAGCCCTTTTAGTGCTTCAGTTGGAAAAGGTTGTGTGAAATGACAGTTCTTTTGGTAGCTGAATTTTGTTAATACTTGAAAATGAGTCACAGAAGGCTTCTGAAAGCTAGTTGGATACTTAAGAAATACAAAAGATGCATGTACCTTCCTGGAGCACCCAGCTCCTCCTGCTCCCATGGGCACTGGGGAGCACTGGGGATATAGGCACCTAGTGGGGTTTTCCAGAGGCCCCTTTTAGTGATGAGGCGCTTTGAATCTCGCAATAGGAGCAGCAGTGTGTTCTGTGTGGGCAATTTAGTCACACTAAAACTCACTGTTGTAAAAGGGATCTCAGAGAAAACTGATTTCTTGCTGTCAAAATGGTGCTTCTGAGTGCACTGGCTGGTGGTGGTGGCGGCTTGAGGGCTGGCTGTGCCTTTTGTCCTGGCTGGAGTGATCCTGCAGCCAGTTGGGAGTTTCCTGCTGGTGACGCAACCTCTTCATTTCCAAAATTAGTTTTCTACTGGTGTCTGCCCGCTGCTGTGGGAGGCCTCTGAGGTCTGAAGGGGCAAATGCATGCAGAGGTGAGCCGAGTGAGGCACACCAAGCAGCAGCTGACAGTGGGGAGAAAAAAAGAGGCAAAATGGGGCATTTTCTCCTGTATATTGATGGGATCCTTGAGAACCTAATTGTGGTGAGAGATCTGTGTGTTGTGCATTGACTTACAGACAAGACTTTTATAGGCTGAATCCTCTGCTAAATAACAGTAGTGCTTGTTGATGCTGCATTTTGTCTCTTTATGAATCTTATTTGCATGCTTTAATTATAGCTTTTTAGAGCTTACATGAGGGAGGTGAGATTTTTTTGCACTAGTGTGAGCAGGTAAGGAAGGGCTTAAGGTGTTCGCTGGAAGGGGTTCACTTGCTGATGGCAAGCTGTTGTACTAGCCTCCTTTCTGTCAACAATAAACTATATGGGCCTCCTAGGGAGGATCCCATGTGAAAAATACTTGGGGTTCACCATGGTGAACAGCAATGGCTTGCTGGCTGTTTTTTCTGGAGGATGGGGGCTAAAGCAAGGCTTAAGGGCAGCAGCGGCTTTTGCTGGCGCAGCCCTTTAACTGGTCATGCTGGTTCCTTGCTGGTCACGTTGCACAGGTGCCTGCGGTGGGGCCGGTGTGCCTGTGGCAGCCTTGTAGCGTGGCCAGGCGTGTGCTTCCCAGCCTGGTCTCTGCCTCCCTGCTGCCGAGCCTCGGCGCGGGTTCCCTGTGGGTGATGCCAGGCTGCCAGGCGTGCGCCTAAGGGCTCCTAGCTGCTAACGCGCAGGCAGCGTGTGGGAAGGGTCCTCGTCTTGTCCTGGTGTAAAACCACCAGAATAGAGAGCTCAGGGATGTCAGGCTCTGAGCAGCAACAAGCCATGTTATTCTGCACCTCCACTCCGTGGGGCTGCACTAGCTGCTACCTTAGAGCTTGTGTCTTTGCATTCAGACTTCAAATAGCAGTTGGCACCCAGTTCACTCTGTAACTGATTGAATGGGTATCTGTCTATTCTGTTGTTTGTTAGCAAACTGCCTAACCCCTTAAAGAGGAGAATTATGATCTAGGCTTTTAGAACAAAATCCTTTCTAATTCATTCTGAGCACAGTTACAAGTGAAATATAATATGGTTAGATTAGGCATAAGAATTCCTCATTATGTGGCACAGCTGAAATGATACTTTGGAGAAGAATCTCCCCAGCTGTTTTCTACAGAAAATCACTTTACAAACAAGCATTAAAAGCAAATTTTAATTAGCACTTTATCCTGCAAATGCTTCATGTTGAATGTGCAGCTACAGGGCCCATCGGGTATCTGGCAGGATGGGGGGCAATAAGCAGTGTGTGACCCCCAAGAGACTAATGTGACATGAGCTTATGGTAGGTCATTGCTGAGCTCTGCCTCACATACATCAGCTCTTACAGTGTGCACTTGCCCATCGTCTCTTATGCCCAAAGGTAGAGGGGGGCAATATGCTGCCAGCCACAGTGCTGGGATGGGCAAAGCAGTAGTTTGTTCAGTAGGAGCAGCTGGAGCCAGAGGAGTCCGAGTTGCTCCAAGCTTGGGAGGGAGGGTGATGTGACAGCCTGAAGCAATTTCTGCTCCTAAATGTCAGCCCACTAGAGGTATTTCCTGTTCTTTAACATTTGAGGCTTAACGCACGTGTGCTCTGTGAATGAACACTGGCCTGTGCCCTTCTGTCCTAGTTTATCTGAGGAGAGGCAGTTTGGAGTTGCTAGCTCTATTGTATTCTGCTGTTTGAAGGGATTCCAGAGCAGGCAGACCCTGTGAGGGCAGCCCGTGTGTGCTGCGTACCAAGCAGCTGTGGCAGCTTCAGCTGCTCCTCATGGCGCTTTGGGCAGGAGGTGCAACCTAGACCTCTCGGCCAGCACAGCGCTTACCCATATCACACGTAGGGACAACCACAGCATGGTTGTGACCTTAATCACTTAGTAGGGGACGTTCTGCTTGGGGTCGCAGCCCTGCCAAGGAGGGCGGAGTGTGAAGTCTCCACTCCAGCAAGTCCTTCCCTTTCCCAAGCACCCCAAGGGGAGAGGCGTCGAGGAGGCTGCTCTGTGTGCGGCTGGAGGTGAAGTGTGAAGGGGCCTGTCCCCTCGGGGGTAGCGCCTCCCCATCCCTCTGATTGTGGGAGAACCTTCCAGGCTTTAACTAACTGCATGTTTTGAGGTGGAGGGAGGGGGTGGAAAAGTTGGGGGATTCTTTCCTTTATTTGAGGAAGGAAGAAAGGGCACTTCTTCCTTCATTATTCATTTCATGAAGGAAGCGTCATGCAGTGCCTCTCTCACTGGTCCTTGGCTTCTGCATGAGCTCAGAGGGAAGGAGCCTTTAGCTTGTTTTCTGAATAGTCAAATCGCCTCTCTCCAAAGGAATAAACTGGAAAAATCCAAATGACCTCACCAAGGTGTCCTTGGGTGCAGTCCCTTCCTGCAGGGAAGGTGCAGAGCATAGTTAACTGAAGAAGTCTTTACTAGTTACGCTGAGTAATAGGCTGGTGGCCGGTAGCCACTGCTGCCGAAGTGGGGCAGGCTGCTTGGCTGGAGGAGTTGAATGCTGGCTTTGCATGTGCCAATTCGCAGGCTGCATCTACTGCACAGGGGGTGAAGACCAGCAGAAGAGCTGGAAAAACATGTCTAAGGACCTGTAGGAGAAGAGGGCACCAGAGCACCTACCTAAACTTCACGTTTTACTAGTTGGGCTTTAACTTTTTGTAGTGAAGTGATACTGGGAGAACCTGTTCTTAGGGCTTAGTGTGAAAATAGCTGAGTAAACCTACAGGTTGGACACCTCCACTGACTATAAATCATGGACATTATTTAGCTTTATTACCTCTGCAGGATTTTTTCCATTGCTTGCTCAATGGAAGAAGTCCACGGAGACTGCTAGCTCCAAAGGTTTCATTTGCTTAAGGTTGTTAATATACTTTAATGACCTAAATAGTATATATGGAGGTATGTATTCACATCCCTGCCTTTGGCTGGCATGACTTTTTCTTTGGGGGTGCTTGGCTTCAGAGGGAACCTACACGACTAGCTCACGCAATGCTTGGCTACACTGAAGGAAATTCAGGAAACTGATTGAGATTAGAAAATGAGACCTTTGCAGGCCTGTTTTGAAGTAAACTGGTCCTGTCTTACAAATGTAGCATCAGAGCAGTGTCAAGTTGCTGCTGAGCTCTTCCCTGCTTTGCCCGCAGGCCTGCGGTGGTGGACAAGAAAGGAGATCTGGCGACGCTCAACGAGGTGGGGTATCAGCTCCGCATCTAGCAAAGCCCTGGCTGGGCAGGGGCTTCCTCAGTGCTTCCCGATGCATTTCACCTGCACGCCAGTGGAAGGAAGAAGGAATGGGACTATTTATTAGCTCATGGACCTTTTAATTAAAGTTGTACCAGAAAACAGAACACAAGAAATGTGTTTTTTTTTTTTTTTTTTTTTTTTTGGTGGCAATATTTATTTTCTTTCAATTCATGGAAGTGGCATCAGTAAAGAGAATCTAAAATTATGCTTAACAGGAGATGGGATTTTTTTTCTTTCATCATGCAGACAGTGGCTCCAGTGGTACATGGGTTTATGTATAACTTTTTTTTTCTTAAGTTTTAAACGAACTTGAGCACTGTGCTGGGTGGTAGCACTAGGATGATTATAAAATCATACTCTTAGTGCTAAGATGTGCTGAGGTGCAGTGGTGTTTTTTAAACAAAATATGTTTGGTATTAATATTTAATTCAGCAATAAAAAAAAGCAGTGCAGAAGTAGCGTGAGTTTTTGAAGTGTCAACATTACCTCACTAAACTTAATAGATATGCAAAAGCGTCAGTATTATTGTTTTGTAACTAATTTCTACTGTCTCCTAGCATTTCTGGTAGTACTGAAACAGCATTGGATGCGCTCTGCCACCTGTATTACTTTTATGCATGTTGCTGAAAAAGGTTAAGGTATAATAATATGCAAGTGTACTCTTAAACACTGACATCTTTGTATAAAAAAGATGTTTTGTTTTTTTAAATGGTAATTGACCAATTTTTTAAAAACTTTCCTAGTTTTTTTTATACTTTGTCACAAGCTTTTAGTCTTTCCAAACTACATTACTGAAGCACAAAACACAGAGACTGCTCTTTTATAGAGACAACATGAGTTCACGCTGTTGTACTAGTTTTTCTTGTACATGTTCTTGGAATAATGGAAAAAAATGTCAGAATTGCTGCTTTGAATCTTTACATTTTTCTTTCCATGCTTGTATATAACTAGGAACCTTGTCTTTGAAAGGCTGAGCAGCCTCAAAGGTGATGTCTTGACATCTTATATTAAGATCAGACATCCCAGACTGAAGTTTTGCTTCCCCTCTGCTACTACAGGGAGTTCTGCTATGCATTTTAGCAACAGACCTGAGAAGAAAATGTGTGCTCTTTGGGACAAGTTCAGCACTAAAACAACTTGTATATGGGAAAGAGCTATAGCTCAAGCCTGTCTCCTTCCTCCCTGCTCTGGCCTTCTGCTATGGGGCTTGTCCTAGGGGTGATTACAATGGTAGTGCCCAAGTGACAGGGCAGGACCTTTATCAGGGGCCATGATTAAGGAAGTTCTCTGGACGTGTCCAAGTGCTGCATTCCTGAAAACCTTACATGAGGTGCCTAAATGGAAGCTGAATCTTTCTGAAAGTTTAGCCTCTCCCTGTTGGGCTGTGCTTATAGATGCTACAGCCCTGGGCCTTTTGTACCTCTTCTCCTGGGCTCTGAGGTATTAGAATCCCTAAGACAGAGCCTCATAAAACAGGGACAGCATCCTGTGCTTGGACTGAATGGGTTAAGCTCCCAGATGACCTCTTGGATCAAGCAAGGCTGAAGTGAACACAGAGGAGATAACCAGCTAGTACAGACCTCCTTGCTCTGAGACATCAAGGAATCTCCCTTGCCCTGGACAGGAAGACAACATGGAGAGCCACTAACTTTGTTTGAACAGTGAAACATTTTCCACTAATTAGACTTTAGAAGGCCAAGCTAGATAGAAGACATCTCAAACCTCTTATACTTTCTCAAGTATATTATACTCAAGATTTTATCAAAGAGGAGGCCTTTTTCCATCCCTTTTCCCCTAACCTTTCTCACTCCTTTTCACAAGGACAATTTTTGTCAGGGGTGAAGCTGAGGAAGAGGGAAGTACTCTTTTGACAGAAGTCCTTGTCATAATTTGACAGTAGCTGCAGAATTTCAGTTTTAACCTTTGTGCTGCTCAGTGTTTTGTAACCTAAACATTTTTTTTCATGTATCCTGTAGATTTCGAGTAAAATGATGTGAAAAATTGTTAAATCCTGATAAATGGTAGCTGTAGCACCAGGTTATCTGATGCAATTTTTTTTTCCTATGAAATCATGGTTTACTTCAACTCAAGTAAGGGTGGTTGGTATATAGTTTTTACCAGTATCCAGAGCAATTGGAACTATTATCTCTGAACCTCTAACTTATACTGAAACTTTTCTAAGCTGTAGAGCTGTGTAATAACCTACTTCTGGAGTGGTACTTGTTTTGATATTCAGCTCAAATATTCTTATCTTCTTGAAATGTGCTTATGATGGCATTTGTCCTACCTGTGGTTCTAGTGACTTTTTTTGCTAGCTCACTCCAGTGTGGGTAAGTAGTAGAAAAAAAACTTGTGCATGATTGTTTTTGCCTTTTTTTTTCTTCTCATCATGTGTATGTTTATATACAGCATGAAACTTTAATAAACAATTATGGTAGTCTTTTTTCTAAATGCCTGAGGGTATTCTTTTAAACATTAGATGTTACACTATCATTCTCCAGCTGTTAGCCTTTGAAAAACTACCTCTATCCCTTCTTCAGCCTGCAGTCTTGAATCAAGACATGCCAGAGGGGAATCAACTGAAGTTGATTAATAGTATTAAATACCCCTCTCACCTACTCTTTACAGAAACACTAAGCTTTAGCTAAACATTAATAGATTATGCTAATAAAAACTGAAACAAGTCAACCCCCTAAAATACAGCAATAAACAAATTAGAGATGTGTGGAACATACTAGGAGACAAATCCCTTTTGTAAAGGCATAGAAATCCTTATTATGGTCCTTCAAAAACAACATGCAGTACAGAAAGAGAGAAGCTTAAAGCACTGAGGTATTTCTTCAAGGGATAACTTTCTGAAACTATATCCCTATTTCCCTGATGATGTTCTCTACCATCAAGAAAAATGTGGCTACTTCTGCATGTGATGGGGACACTGCTGAATAGTTGAGAATAAGTCAAACATGAAGACCATCACTCAGCAAGTCCAAAGTATTTGCTTTTAAATTAGTGTATACAGACACCTTTACAACTAGGGGCGGGTACTGGCCTACCTCTACCCCCCTCTAAGTAAAAGGGGTTAGAACCACTATGAAAACTCTACCTGGGAGAAAGAAGGCTTTCTGCAAGGAGGATGACACTGTACTCCCACAGGTAGGCAAAGGGCCTTGCTGTTGTCACAGGCACAAGAGTTTCCATAGCTAGACACATTTAGCCATAAACAATACTTACAGGTCTGGTTTAAAGCATCTAACAAGAGTAGGTATCAACTAAAGTCAGCAGCTTCATAATTAATTTGACCATTATCAAGAAGCAGAGGACAGAGGCTCCAGGCATGATTAGCTACAAGGAAAGTACTCCCTTCCCCACTTCCTAGCAAATTAAGCTGAATGAGGGATAGGCAGTTGTTTCAGTCTAACTTTGAAGTACCTTTTTAATTCAGCTGGTTTGTGGGCATCATCACCAGCTGCCTTGCTTATTCTCCAAGCAAAAATAAATCCCTGTATTCATTCTGTCCAAACAGGTAAATAAAGATGAAAAAAATAGAAAATGATATTACAAAAGTAGGACAAAGTTTCTGGATCGAAGGTGATTTTAAGATCAAGGATCATTGTTTTTTTTCCCAGCATTATGACAGTAAGACAACTCAAAAGTAGAAATTTATAAAGTTAGCTTTACACAGCTACACATAAATAATTAGACCAAATTATAAGATTTGTAACCCCACTCAACCAGTTTCTTGCTCAGACTTAAAATAAAGAATTGCCAAATTCAGAGGATGATTATCAAGGCATTATGAAAGTGAATATAAAATTTTGTATTTTTAATATTTCAAGAGTGCCCTCATTTTAATATACAACTTGATTTTCTAAGAACGCCATGGAAAAGCCTTGCCCTCTTTGTTCAACATACATGAGGCCCCAAAGCCTCATAGGACTTTGTTTTTTATTTCTACAGAAGTTTAGTTGATTTGCTATAGTGCTGAATGCCCAATAACTTTGGCTTTATTTCAGGGACCTTTAAAAGATTCCAATGGATACTACTAAGACTTAAACTTTGAAGAGTTTAAGAAATAACTTTTTTTCAAGGATAAATATTTGCCTTACTGCAAAAATATCCTCTGCACTGACTCTGCTTTAGGTACCTGAAGAAATCCCTTTGCAGAAGTATTGCTTGCTACTACTTGCAGAAGTATTTAGATAGAGATGGCAACAGAGAAACCCTGCAATAAAACATTGCTCAAGCTCACTCCCCTTGGCTTAAAGAAACACACAGTTCTTACAGAATAATCAGTTTTACTGCAATGTACAATAAAAATCATATACAGCATCTTTGTGAAAAATAATGCCATTTTGAGACTGGCACAGATGTTTTCCATTATCAAAAAGAAGCTAATGTAAACTCTTTTCTTTTTTGCCTTAAGTCCTTTGAAAAGTAATTTAAACAACCTTAAAAAAAAAGTCTCTTTAAAAAGTCTACTTTACACAATGCTAACAAATCAGCATGCAGACAAACATTAAAACCGTACCAGCAGTGCTTGAAATAATTTTTAAATATTATTTGAAGAGAGATGGTGAAGGAAACTCCAGCTATATAAAAAATCCTTTGGGTATTACCGTTCAATAAGTCTAAACTCCGCCAGCAGTGGAAGGTGGTCAGAAGAGTTATTTTCATTAGGAAGACCATTAACAGTCCAAAGATCTTGCTCCGATACAAGTGCCAGCCTACCAAGAAGTTTCAGACCTCCATTGAGACAGTCCTCCGCACCTGATAAATAAGTGGAGATATATTAATAGGGTGGCAAAAAACCCAAATGAACAAAAAAAAAACCCCACCACCCCCAATTTCATAGCTCTGCAGAAAAAGGACTACACTGTGACCCCTCAGATAGCTCAGCAGTTTCACTCCTCTGCCACTGGCCAGCAGCTGCTCCTGCTGCATTGCAGAAGAGGCTACTCCCATGGGCAGACCTGGGTGCTGGAGCTGTCCAGACAACTCTCAAGCCAAATTGACCATTTAGCACATCTGTAAGGCAACAGTGTGATGCTACAGAGAGCTTGCTCAGCCTCCAATGATAAAAGGCATCTCAGAAGCTCTGGAAGCAGCAAAAATGAGTCCTGCAGAACTCAGGTAGCTCCCACACCCTCTGTTCAAAACAATTTCTGAATAACAAACCAATAGCACATCCAGCACATCCAATACTGACTTTGAACAAGTTGTACGCTAGGGAAGCCCAAAGCATCAGAAGATTGAAAAGTCAGACAATTAGTTTTCATTTAACAATTTTTAGAAACTCATTTAAAAAACTTGGAGAATTCAAGTTTATTCCAATTCTGTGCTCAAGTCTAGGGTAAAAAACCTCTTGGAAGAAACACGTGCAGCAGAGGCTCCACATGCTCATCCTGTTTAAAAATAACCACAGACATATGCAGCTTTAACACTGCTGGAGCAGAGGTACTGCAACAACATACATAAGCAGATGAATTAAGATACCCTGTTCCAAGATACTGCACTCCCTTAAATCACACAAAACCCAGGAGTTCAGACACTTCTCCCAGTTTTTCAGTCAAAGTTTTTATCCCTATATTTTGAAGCTTTTTATTCTTCATTTTACACCAACTTCATTTGCTATACGTGGCTAGTAAAGCTTTCATGCATTAGTTCAGTGAATTTTAACAGTCTATAGCCCAAGTTGCCACAGATACAGACAGCAATTCCCATTTCACATAATGAAAACAATGTCAGCTCCCAAAGCTGACAGCTAAAGCCTGCACTGAGCGCAAAAGTGAAATCCAGGTGTCTGTTCTCTGCAGGTTTCTGCAGAGTCACCTGTCTGATAACACTGCACCGTGCCATGCTCTTTTAAACAGGATGAAACACATGAGCAGCCTCAACCTGGACACCATTGCTCAGCAGTGCCCGTGCTCCAAGCACAAACGCTGCTGGGGACGCGAGGCTTCCCCGCTAACCCGTGCTGCCCGCAGAGCAAGCCCCGTCCTTGCAGCACCATCTGGTGAGCATCAGCTGCAACTGCAGCGGGACAGTGACAGCAGGGAGCACAAGTGACAGCTCCCAGCAAGAGCCACACAGAATCCTTTCCTTGACATTTTATCAAGCTTATCTGAAAAATGTCTCCCTAATAAACAGCTCAATCATCAGCTCTAGGGCAGACTGTAAGTTGATGTTCCTCATTTTGTTCGTTAGATTCCTAAGTATCTGCAGCCTTAGTTTGTCTCGTTTTGTCAACGAAACAAAAACATCTGATTAGGCAACAGTTTGCCATGTGCCCAACTACATTTGCACAGGTAACATCCAAAGCACCAGCACAAACCTCTAAGATACCTGATGAAATTATCACTACATTTCCCTTTGAATAGATTCTGAATATTGCCTTTTACTGTTCTTGAAAATACTTTTAAGTTGCTTCCTTACCTGGCTGGGCAGCAGTATCATCATTTGCTGCAGAAAAGAAAATATAATCCACAGTGACAGCACTTCGGGAGTGACATGTTGTTACTTCTGGCTTTCCAGTTTCAGGGAAGTAATGAGAATAGACTGAAGATAGTTTAAAATGGTGCTGCAATTTTGAAGATAACCTAAACAGGAATTAAAACATAAATAAACAAATAAATAAGAAGAGTTTGCTTTTTTGAATTTGCTAGAAATAAGTGATAAAGAAATACTAAACCAGGAAATGCAAACTAATTTTTAAATATATCTTTCTCTCTTGCACTCAATCCCATCACTTTTTCTCTTAGGGACCTTAACTTCTGAAGGTAAAATGCAGATAGCTTCACAAAGTAAGTGGCAGATACCTAAGAGCCTATCAAAAATAGATAAAATGATGCTTTAAATGTACAGAGCCTTCATCTCCATCTATACATGGAAGATTTCACATGTCCTCATTCAGGAATTTCTCCCTGGTCCACTGGTAGACATATCCATCAGAATAGCTGATATGAAAGGGACAAACCTTTCATGAGTTAGATGAACTCATCTAACTTGGTCCTTCAATGTAAACTATGTTTTTTTGTTGGTGGGGGTTTTTGTTTTAAACTAGAACAACCAGGTATTTTACAGATGGCCATGCCTAATTTTTTCTCTCCTCTGCTTAGGCTCCCATTTTGCCTTGCCTCATAAGCTGCCAATCTTTTCCTCTACCTGTCCAGTCCATCTTGTCTCACTTGTTTCCTTTCAAATCAGTCATAAAAAGCAGAATTGCACATTTGGACAAAAGAATTCCCTCCCTCCCAGTCATTTCTTCCCATCAGCTTTGCAAATCACCCTGCTCAGCTGCACCCGTGTCTCAGTGGATGCCTGCATTTTAAACCTGATCAGCAACCCATGCTGGTTAAAAAACAAGTATTGCTCTCAAAAAACTGCATCTTATTTTAGTAAATTTTTGCACTGAGAAGAACTTTTGCCTGTTTCATATTTATTGCCTGACAATTTATTTTATATTTATTGCCTGACAATTCAGTAGTTTCAGCACATTCAATACTTTTCCCTAAAACAATATTTATTCATGTCCCTCCATGCTTTTTATTCATGTCCCTTAATGCTTTCCCAGCAGTTTAACCCTTCTCACAGTTGTCTTCTTCCTAAGCTGAGGTGCAAGTCCATTTAGTCCTTGTTCATACAGAAGTTGTTCCGTAACTCTTTTGATACCATTTTCAGAATGAGTCAACGAAATTGCCAACAGTGTTCAACATATGGCATGCTATGCCACATATTTCTATAGTAACACATGATTATAGCATTGTTTTTCCTGTATTGTTATCTTCTCTTTTCTCATCAAGACCATTACCTGTTTTTCTGATCATCAGAAATCACTATGAGTTTTAACAGAACTATCCACAGTGACCCCAAGATCTCATTTCTGAGTAGAAATGGCTAACTTGGAGCCTGACATACTTAGGGTAACATGGTCTGTTCCTTACTTTACATACCTTTACCTGTGTGGTAAATGCAAATATATTCTTCCTTTCAAAAACTAAACACACATTCCACCCTAACCCCTTCAGTTTAAGTAGTAAACTTTCTGATCTGACTAGGAGCTGTACTGCCAAATCGTAAGTAATGTTAAAGATTTTTTTCCCCTTTACAATATACTACTAGTTTCAGGGATTTGGGGAATTGTAATTCTCCTAACAGAACTCCTAAAAAGGAAGATTTTCAGTTCTTCTTCCCTCCTTTACCCAAATTTCACATTGGATTACAAAATTTTATTATCTTTCATAAAACAGTATCTCAGGAGATACTGTTTTTATGTAACAAGGAGAGAGGTAGTGTCAACATTTAACAGCGGGGCAACACTGCCTTTTTACAACATGATTTCTGCACCTGGGCTGAAGCTCACAGCTTTCCAACAGCACTGCTATAAAGCAAACTGCCCTGCTAAAGGAAAGGAGTTACTAAATATCACAGTATTTATTATCAGGTAGCTGGAATGTACCCCAATATCTCATCACTGCATGCTGAGATATCACCTGCAAGACCCTGTAAGAAAAAAATCCCATTCTTAACTTCTCTCCAGACCTAATTACCTGATCAGCTTTTTCACATATGATTGAATATGAATTTTTGCCACATGGCCCAACTGGGTTGGATAGGTATCTAGTACCCATACCTAGAATCAGATACAAGCTTGGTCTAAAAACTAAACAAAAGACTCCCTAAACCCAAACATCAGGAATCAGCCAAGCGACACTGCTCTTCTACCCACAACACATACTTTTCAGATGCTACTACAATCTTCTCAGTGTCATCCAATTTTGCTTCTGTCATCTTTTCTCCTGCAAAATAAATATTTCAGATTTAAAAATATCTTCCCATTAAGGCCAATAATGAAAACCTACAGGAAAAGAGAACAGCCTCATGTAGTATCTTTGAAAACACTTAACAGTTTACCGCAGACAAGATAAAATTCATAAAGCTGGATTAAATTGTTCTATTCTATTAGTAAGACTGCCTTCAAAGAGGCTTTCAAATTACTTCCTGTTCATTTTAAATTGTCTGTCAAAGAAAAATGATAGATGAAAGATGGAGACACAGCTAGGGGAAGAGGGGGTCACTTGCTTTTCCCATTTGTTCCACAGAATACACACACTATAACGTATGAACACTAGAGCATAAGGTAGGTTTGCACTATACATGTGTGCCGCATTCCTCCAGCTCTTTTCTCAGTCCCTTCATAATTGGTTTCTACTCTGCAAACACAGTAGTTCCAATATCATGCACCAGATTCCAAACCGCAAACCACCCAGCTAAGGATCCCAAAGATCTAAAATCTGCAAAAGCTTTTGCTGACATGTAACTTCATAGTACAACAATCTTCCTCTACTAGAGAAGATGACCCATTTTTCAGTGCAACCTCAGTGATGTCTTCCAAGGACTATAATCAATCCAGAAACTGACCTGTATTTTCTTCTTTTTGTTGCTGCTTTATTTCATACACACAGTTTTGTGAAATACCTAGTTTTTGGGGCCAAATAGGGATAGATAAGATTCTTTGTCCCCTTGGAAACTGTTCTTGTCCAGAGACCTAAGAAAAAACAATGTGAACCTGTTTCAGCCAGAAACCTGATTTAGAAACAAAGTGAAAGAACTGGACATTCTCTATACAGTAAAGCTTTACACTTTGAACCAACAGTATCTCCTTACAGTAAGTCTCATACCAAGTTACCAAATTTCTGTCAAAATACTCCTAATTTACAAAACCTTTGCTGCCCCATTGTCCTTGATAATTCTTGTCACATCAAGCTACGAAACTGTCAAGAACTGTCAAGAAACCTCCAGCAAAATAGCAATATGTATATATACATACACACACACAGTATATATAGAGTATATGCATCTCCCTGGCATATACATCCCTAGTATATACATCTCCCTGGCAAATACTTTATGATGTTCTTCTGGGAGGATGTCAGCTCAAAGTTGGATTAGAAACAACAACCCACTAGCAACAAACTCCATTGTGCCATTTTCTCCCCGTACATGCTTCAGTTGCTTTATACTAGATAGTATTTAGCATCTCCAACAGCTACGTACAAAAGCTTACAATACTGCTAACCTGAAGCAGTTAAGGCTCAGTATCTAACCATATTTCTGCCTTTAAAATAGTTCTAACTATAAAATTTATGTTAAAAAAGTAAAAAGTATTTTTTTAGACAGAACCTAACAGGGTATTTGAATATGTAGTTATTTTCTCCTATGGAAAGCTGTAACACTGAGGAACAGTGTCACAGCCATCCTGTGGCTAATCACGTTTCAAGAACAATTAATTTGTCGAATTGTTCATTTCACAATGCCAGGAGCAGGTATAACATTCCGTAAGGCACAGCCAGTGGGCCCAGGCTTATTTTATTAACTCTGTAGCAACTCTAACTTTGCAGATTGCAGAAAGGGCAGTTAAGATGGCTACTGTAAGGAAAGGACCACAAGCTCATGTACTGTGCGCTAGACCATTCTATTAAATATTTCCTCTCTCATCAGCCTTTTTTTTGAGAGAGCGATAAAACACATATCCTACCTTTCCTATAGCGAGCCCCTCATAATTTAGCTTTCCTTCTTTTATAAAACTGTACAGTGGAGAACCAGGAACAGAATTGAAGTCACCACAGATGATAATTGGGCAGAAAGTCCCATCCTTCTGACAGGCAACACTAGCAATCTCTGCCAAGAGCATGGCAAGCTGGGTCAGTTTGATGTCCCCTCGCCTTGGATTATAGAGCAGATGCGTGTTGGCTATGCAGACTGCAGCACTGGTTTTGCAGTGAAGTCTGGGCTGCAAAAGCAGCACCAGCCCGACATTGTCTCTGTCCAAGAGTGGGATATCACGTCGAAAAAATTCCACAGGGCTTGATGAGATCAGACTAAATTTGGAAGTTTTGAAGCAAATAGCACAGCCATCAGGTTTTCTTCCTGTCCTCATCTTGTATTCACAGTGATACCCTGCAAGAAAAAACAATTAAAAAGATTAAGATACCATTCAATAAATACTTTTTTCCTCCCAAATTAAAAAAAAAAAAAAAAAAAAAAAAAAAAAAAAAAAAAAAAACAAAAAAAAAAAAAAAAAAAAAAAAAAAAAAAAAAAAAGAAAGTCATTTTCTCCTTTAACACCCAGTCTAAAATAACAAAGACTGGGTGAAGTTCACCTTGCCCTTTACATTCCCTTTTGGATATCCATCATGGACCTCTGCATCTTCCACACTAAAATTTAGATGTTTACATTACTGTGTAGAAGAAATGAGGTATAATGTGAGTTATTTGGCATGACAAAGTACAAAGCCAGGAACCATTCATAAAATGCTAAATAACAATTGCAAACTCCCTATAATAAACACAATTTAATGTTATTTGACAGAAAAATAAAATCCCCAAATATTCATGTCACAATAAAAAGTGAAGTGTCAAAGGAAAGTTGCTTCATTGTAACACTGGGCTGCCATCCCAAGCTGGGAAAGAGTTCAACAGTAAATGTCCAAAGTACAAGTTTAGATAACAAAAAAAAAAATGCAGAATGTTGGAGTAACCTGAACACCTTTACAAAGTATGTTTTTCTTTAAAAAGAACAAAGTCTCGTGCTCTAAAAATGAGTAATTACTTAAGGTAACTAACAACTCATGTTCATTCATGAAAAGCTAAACCTAGTAATTACTTTAGCTCTGCAACTCAGGTACCTACATAAGCCTGGCCTTACAGGGCTGCTTCACAATCTCTTAGGATGATTTAAGTCAGTACTGCATCACTCTGCTTTCTTCTGGGAGTTAGACTGCCAATTAACCAAGAAAGAAAAATTGAATGTTGCTCCTTTAGCTGACCTATCTTAGCATTCAACTAGTATCAGTCCAAATATCAGGCAGAAAAATAAATGAAGGGCACAACAGATTTGGATCAGTTTCAATTGCCATGGAATCATACCCCTATAAGCACGTTCCCTATTATAAGTAGGGGACAGACAAGGAACCTGCAATTTAGGTTGAACAACAATACTCATATACACACTGATGAATACAAATTGAACGTGAGTGAAGTTTAGTGCTGACATTGGAAGGTTTCAAGTCAGAGGAAAGGAACTCCAGAGAAGCAATTCAATAGGAGTAACTGGGAAAAAATACTATGGCAATTTCAAGAATGTTTGATGAACTTTTGAAAGGAAGCATAGGAGGCTTCTATGCTCCTATGCATGGTATAGGAGGGGGTTTGATTCTATCACCTAACAGGTTATTTTGGCGGAGGGAGGAGAAGGGGGGGGAAAGAGAGGAAAAAAAAAAGGCACTGGGAAGTGTGTGAGAGCACATTAAAAAAAAAAAAAAAAAAAAAAGACAAATTATTGGTCATAGAATCTTGTCATACCCAGAGACTCCAGACTTGACTTGATCTCTGTCCTATAATGGTCTTCTTGAACTTCTTGTAAACAAAGTACCTAAGGCAAAAATTTACAATTGAAGCATATTAGAGTAAGTATATCAAATTTTTAATTCATATTCATCAGTTGCCAAGACTTTTTTAAAAAGAGATTTCAGTAATTTTTGCCTTCATAATCCTGTAAAAGGATTCACCAAACTCTTTAGTATGTGAAAAATGACATAAACAATACACTTGACTCAACTTTGTTATTAACATCCCTGCGGAAAAACAACAACAACACAACAAAAAACATGTAAAGCTGTACAAGCTGTGCCATGACACAAGCAGGAGTTTAGCATATCTTTGGTAAAGAAGGACAGCAAACTTGATCATGAGCCAAATGATAAAGAGCACTAGGAGTAGCAGACACCTGACAATTTTGGATCAGCCTCACTGGAAGAGATGCTACTAATAGCTGCATTTCTCTCTCAATTATGAATACTAATCACAAGGAGAGATCCACAGTCTTATTACTCAAGATCTTACACAATCAAAAGAGTAGGCAAAGCATTTTAGTTTTTCTGCCTTCCACGTAAGGTTTTGCACAAAGTTCTCTATTTTCTGGTCTAACAAATGGATCTAAGAGATTAGCAGCCATATTTTAGAAAGGGACTTTTGATTCACTGAACATACTGACACACGTTGTTATGACCACCTGAAAAAGTACTTAGGCAAAGTTGGACACTTCATAGCTTAAAAATGCCAACAATGATGGTTGGCTTAATTTAACCCACCTGGACACAGGCAACCTAGTATTCCTACACAACAGCATGGTGTGCAAGGTTAGTATTCGACAATGGTAATAAACTATTTAGCCTTGCAAGTCTCCTTCATACTAAATAACTTATTACTTAAGGAAAAGACTCTCAAGGTTCCCAAGCTATGACCATTCTGGCAAGAGGTGCTCCATTCTCCTTCCCTAAGCATCCATTGTTAACTCCTGATAAAAGTCTGGACTAGGCACTGGACTAGGCAGATCTTTGGTCTGCAACATGACACTGCTGCTCTGTTCAGGGTCTTACTTACAGCATTCTATTCAGATGAGCATTAGACATAGACAGAAGATGACTTGGGAAAGAAAGTGTACTCCGACATTAAAGCAGTAAGCAGTAGTATATACTTTATAACTGTGTTTGCTGTAAATTTAGATTATGCAGAAAACAATAATTGCATAAGTATAAAATAGAACTATTGACTTAATCCAGATATAACTAAAGGCTCAGTTGGATTCACTAGCCTACTTACTAAAAGAAAAAACAGCAGGAATTTGCTACTCCATTTATAGTCTCTTGAGAAACACCGACATCATCATTTTCTACTCACATCTGCATCCAATTGTTTGATTTCTTGTAGAATGTTGGGAAATCTGTATGACCAGATTAATAAGGGCTGATGGCAGTGTTTATACAGGTGGGAGTTATCTTCTAACAAATTCTGTGAAAGGATATTGTAGGACATGACTGTAAAATCAAATTTTGCCTCACTTTCTCTATTGCTTTGGTCAGTCGCTTTGTTTTTAGAGGTCTTCATTGTTCTGCTGTACTGACAAAAATATTCCCAATGTCTTTGGATTGCTCCTGTTAAAAATAGATGAAACAGAAAACAAGTTATGTAATATTACTTCTTACTGCACTTAGAACTCTACTGATTACTGTTTGCCTTTCAATTTCCCTTTCAAAATGCTTAAGCAAATCAAAAAACTCATTTGATTAGCAGGGCTTTAGGCCATCTGTTTAATATGAACTATTTATGAGTATCAATAAAAAACACATAAGGCTGTGTAAAGCTGCATTTTACACTATTTTGAAATTAGGAAATTGCTATGCTCCAAGTCACACTACACCATCCTGCTCCTTGCAGAAATGTTATCAAATCACATCTAGTCTATGACATTTTTATGCTAGTGTCATACACTAACTCATCAGTGGAGATGGGTATATGCCGCTCTAAAGGGCAGCTTGTCATTTCCCAGATTGTCATATCCCAGCTTCTTGACCCTGTGATCACGTGTGACCAGCAAGGTGAGGAACAGAGGCTCACTCTTTCTCTGTGCACAGTCTGACAAATTCAACCCTAAATCCCAAAAGGGTCTGTTCTGGATTTCCTGGATTTCCCTCCCTGATGTTGAGGCATTAAGATACATAAACTTCTGACAAGCTGACAAGACTTCAGAAGAGACTAACTTTGTCTTTCTGCAGTACTTACTTTCAGGTGTATTATTTGCATATGAAAGCTAGTAAGAATATACCTGCACATTATTAACTATCCAACTATTTTTCAAATATTCACAATTCATGATCAAAGATGTCTTCCAGCCATGTCCCAAATCACCTGCGAGTATGCTGAAGCTCAGTTACCTGCATCGCCAGCCAGTGGCAGACTGAAGCTATAGCTGTAGCTCTCTGCTCCGAGTACTCCTCCCTATACCCAAAGGTACAATCCCCTCTAATAAGCAGGCAGTAAACTTCACTGCACCCAGGTTACTTAAGGCTTTACCTGGCATTTGTAATGAATACAGCAAAGCTTTAACTAGTAGTTTTTCAATGTTAGAGAGGCTGTGCTGCTTCCCAGCAGGTGTCTTAATTAAGGTTGTTGTAAGGTGTCACCTTACAATGTGTAAAAAAAGGTAACCGAGGAGGTATATCATTCTAACCACCCTCTCAGATAGAGGCATATCAATATGTACTTGGAGATAGCTTTAAGAAAGGACACAGCAACCTCCTTTCCTCCAGATCCTGAAGATACACAGGAGGTTTCTGTACCTTCAGGAACTTCATTTTTATGGGCACAAGTGTCCAAAAATCCCTTTGTGATGCTGCTGGGATTTGCCTGTCTCAGTCTCAATACAACTTTCAGTTTACTTTAAGGAAGTGATTTATACAAGAAGGCTCTGTGACTGCCCCTCTTTTTTCCTGTCCCTCCCAGTAGACAAAACTGTTAATATCCACAATAGTCAGTAAAACATTTTGATGCTCTGTGGAAGATTAAATAGATAATAAGATGAAGTAAACACTTCCAAGTTTCATAAAAAAAATGTAATAAGCTGGATAGACATCTTCATCCTTCTTAACTGCCTTTATCTGGATAAGTACATTTGCTAGTTGCTCTGCCAGTCATGGTGCAAAATGCGCACAAAAGAAAACACAAACCATACTGGAAACAAACAACATTAAGTCTCAGTTATCCCTTAATTCTCACCTCAAACACTGATACCCGAATCTGAAAGAAGCCCATTCAGATTCAGCAGGGCTTATCAGCTCAGGTATAGTGAAAGGAATTAAGCCATGCAACTTCCAAGGCCAGCTCAGCTCTGCAAGCAATTTAGCTGAATCTTTTGCTTTAAAAAACGGCCAAGAACTAACAGACCTGAACTGGGAACAGATCCTGGAGAGAATCTGAATCAAACTCAGGGCTCCTCAACTGTGCAACCTCTGGCATGTGACCTAGCACTCATTTTGTGGATTATCTCAGTTTGTGCTATGCTAGATGATGCAAAATTGACTGCATTCTGCTGCTGAGCAATAGAATACCATTCTACTAGTTCCTTCTGGCAGACTGAGAGCACAAAGAAAACAGCCAACAGAGTAAACAGTGATGGAAAACTGGAACACACTCCCTCCCTCTCTATCAAAACACATATTCTCTGTTACAAATAGTAACAGAGGAACAGCCAAACAGGAATTCAAAAGATACTGATAATATAGCTTATAACTTGTTAGATGTTTAGTATTACAAATTAACATAAACAACATAATTACAAATTAACATAAAGAACTACATCCTTTACCTCTCTTGCTGGTACAGTTTCCTTCATTCTGCGCTGGAGAAAGACACGGTGCTTCCTTCTGATTAGAGCTACTTGTTTCTGGTTCAGGAGTCAAACTATCACGCTGGCCACTCAGTCTTCTCTTTTTTGTAGATGGCTCTCCTCCCTCAGATTTCATATTGCAATTAGATAGATGAAAGCAACAATTGTGTGTGAAGTTATCAAGCTGCCAGTTTGAGTTCTGAAACTGTCTCCAAGGTCCAAAAAACAGAGGCCACCTCCAGTTTGCCGAGAAATCAAACGGAACAGAAAGTGGAAATGTGGCCCAGGGATAGTGTCCAGCCCATCTCATGCAGTTGGAAATGGGGTTGTTCCAGGAAAATACTTGGGGACTATTCCAGTGGGCAATCCAGTCTCTTCCCACCCTCTGCATCTGACGGGGCAGCATGGAGTGTCTGTTAAAGAAGGATAGGTTTTATTACATAAAACACAACTACATTTCCCTGTAACACGTTGTTTGTAGATGCAATCATCTTGGCTATAACTTATAGGCGATATGCTTCTCTTACAAATTAACTCATACAAGATAATGGATACTATTTTCCTATTAGATTCTTACCCTATGTAGGTGAATCAGAACTGATTTTTAGACACAACTATATAGTGCCTTTTTGTTTGGTACTGTAATTATAATTGGAACATTAAGATACTTAAACCTTTACCTAAATTATCTGCAAAATGGGACTTTGTAAAGCTGAAGAGAAAGAAAAAGTTACAAGATCAGTTTGCAAATTATGCCATTTAATTTTCAAGCTCTCTTCACCTTAATAACTGTTTACAGTTTTCCCTCTGCCTGTTGAAATCAACTAGCTCCTGTTCCAAGTGCTCAGCAGAAAGTCATTTTTCATGCTACAGACATTTTATTTTAAAGTGGTTTGAAAGAAGCAGAAAATCAGCTTCCTGCAAAAAGTCACCAGAGCACTTAAGCAGCTACTGACTTCGCAAATAAATAAAGCATGAGACAGGGAGGTAGATGGTAGTAACTTTCTCTCCTCTGCTGACATCAGTGTATACAACTCTTAGATTTTACTGTTTGGATTCTTATTTTCCCATTGGGGAAAAAATGCAGGTTAGTGCATGGTTCTCAAGAGAGCCACAAGAATGAGGTGGGGGTGGAAGGATTGATTTGTTTTTCCAGAATTAAAAAAATAAAAAGTCTCCACACAGATCCAGGAAAGCTGAGTGACATTGCTCAGGCTCAGCTTCCTCACTGGTTAAACAATAAGGTTTATTTCATATATCTGGAGTCCACAAAAACATCAAAACTAGTTGGCCTAAATCCAGAACCTCCTGGTTTTCATGCAGTCCAGATAACAAGCATAAATACATCTTTGGGCAAAAATAACTAGTCCTAGAAGAGCTAAAGAGCTGTGTGCCAAAGCAGCCTCCCAAGAAGACGGCACTGCACTCCACTCCACTGGGGCGCAGCAACGCCTGCTGAGCGTCCTCTTTCCAAAGACTTCATAGGATTCTTGTTTATGGAAAAAAAAAAAAAAAAAAAAAAAACACAATCCGGAAAGCCTTAGTTCTGGCCTGCGGCTTCCCAGAAGCACAGCGCGACACAAGCACGTCGCCACCATTACTTACAAGCAGCAAAGCACAGCTCACGCCTACACTTAGCTTCACTTAACGACCACCCCGCTGCCAACAGCGGGGTTTACTTTAAACAAACATGACGGCCAGTAACCCCTTCCCCACCCCGGCCCGACCCGCGCCTGCGCGAGCCCCACAACAGTCCCTTATGGCCGTTAACGGCCTCAGGGCCGCCTGGGCCTCCACCGGGGCCGCCGCTCCCGCCGGCCCATAGCCAGGCCCGCCCCGGTGCCTCCTCGACCCGCCGCGGTCACCGTTACCTTACGGCAAGCCCGGCGTCTCGGGGCCCCGCTAGCCGCTCCACGCAGCCCAGGCGCCCCCCGAAGGGGTCATCCCCGGGCAGCGCCAGCTCCGCCCGCGGCCGCCGCCGCGGCGCTCCCTGTCCCGGTCCCGCCGCTTCCCCCCGCGCGCGCTCGCTCCTGGGCCTTGTAGTCCTAGGGCCGCCATCTTTGTTCCGGGAGCCCGGAGCCCAAAGCGCGCCGCCATCTTGGGTCACGCTGGGGGCGAGGTGAAGTCCCGGGAGCCATTTTAGGTGAGGGCAAGCGGGCAAGGCGAGGTAACGCCCGTGCTGCGAGCCCCCGCGGCGTGCGGACGGAATAGGGTTTAGACTGCCCCATTTCTGGTGTTTTGGGGGTCCTTCAAATGGATATAGCACTGTATTTATGCAGCAGTTTCCATAAGCGACCTTCTCCTTAAGGGAGACATCCCCATGGGGTGTAAAACTGCCCAAACCAGAGCTGCCCTTCATTTTTCCCCTCCCTCAGGAGCCGGGGCCACGGCGGCACCGCGGTCCCTCCTTACGGAAAAGCGAAAGCCACTCACCTGGGAATGCCTTTTAGCTTTCTCTCATTAAAGCGCACCTGAGCCGCCCGGCGAGGTGCTCGCTGTGGGTTCACGCTGCGCTCTGCGAACACGGGCACCCGCTCGCACACGCCGCGGTGCGTGGGAGCGCGGCCCTGCAGAAACGCCGTGCGCTCGTGGGAGCGCGGCCCTGCAGAAACACGCCGTGCGCTCGCGCCCAGCTGCGTAAACAGCCGCCCTCCTTCCAGCCCACGAGCGTCTCGCTGCTCCTGGGGAGGTCCTCTGAGGACACACTAAGTGCTGGCTCCGTTTGCTGCAAGAAAATGTAACATAAGGCGTATGAAACATGATAGTGCCTAACAGTGCAGATCTTGTGCAGGAACTGCACGCAAATAAAAAAGTGTATCTCCCCATTTGTGATATTTGTTTCATATAAGTGACTTCAAATGATTTTAGGGAGAGAAATATATGTTGATTTCACAACAGACAAAGCAGGAGGTAAGTAAAAGATTATTAATATGTCAGAAAGCGTTATTCCTTTTGCTGTTATTCCTTACTCATTATTAAGATCTCTGAAGGCCTTAATATTTTGTTAACACTTAGTTGGAGATTACATGTTCTCCTTGATTATTATTGTAATTGCATAGCTAATTTGGCTACATTGTGTTAAGAGATATTCTTCAAGCTAGGTCTCTGCAAGTCAGCTATAAGCCAAATATTTTGAGCCATTTGTGTTTCTGAAACTCCCTAGTGAATGGAGACTACTGACTCACCGGGACATGTTGTGATCCGTTGTATTGAACGTATGGACAATTATGGTGGTTCAGATCCAGGTCCAACGAGCACTGCTTCCTACTTTCTCAAAAATTTTCCCCAGACCCATGGCATTTCACAAATGAATCTTTACAAATGAACAACAGTGAACACTTGAGATTGGGGTGTAATAATAGAATAATTATGAAGTAAATTATTTATATCTTATATTTAAACTATTTATATCTTTATATAAATATATATTTATACAAAATACCACTAAACCTCAAAATGATAAGATCTTAAGAGATATAATAGACAAGTGCTGCTTCATAAGCAAATTTCTACTTGCTGTGGAAATAAAAGACCATCAAAAGCAAACTCTACTTTTACTAACTGCTCTCCTAAGGTAAGAAACCAGGAAGAATCCTTGAGCCATGTCTGAACTCACCAACTCCTGCCTGGTATCTCAGGAATTCCAGCTATATAGAACTGGGTAGTTCTTGCAGAATTTTCCAGTGAAAATACCTAGGATGTATAGCCACTTAAGCGAGTGTTAGATAGTAACTATACCAACCAAAGTCACACGCACTATTTTGGAGAGCTTCTGCCTGAGCTGTGTATCGGATATGCTTCCCCTACAGCTGCTGTTGTGTGCGTGTGTGAAAATAAAGGCTATAAACTCAATTATGATAATTGAGTTTTGGTGCTATGACTTGGATTCTCCAGGAGTGGGGGGATCATGTGTAAGGACCACGGGCTACCTGCACTCAAACACTAGATTCCGTAAAAAGAAGGTAAGAGAACTTTCAATTCTTTGTATTGGAATTTGATTGAGGATTGCCTGTAGACTTCCAGATTATCAGCAGATAAGGGAGGATTTGTATTTTTTTAAGGGGAGGGGTCCTGTGTAGCCAAGTGGTTATGACACGAAGCTGCGTGGGGTAGGACAGCAGTGCCCCACTTCCTCATCAAGATCTTGGCACTGGTGGAAGATACCCAAACCAATGGGGTTTGGGTATCTGTGCTCCATCTGCTGGAGCACAGATAGACAGAGTTTCAGTGTGCTGGGTGAAGAGAGTTTCACTAAGATCCTTCCCAAGCACTTGAAGCATAACAGTATGGTGAACTTTGTGAGGCAGCTCAACTCCTATGGCTTTCGTATGGTTATGCAATATAAATCAAGCTCAGCTAAGCAAGAATGATATGATTGTGGCAAATACCAACATCTGTTTTTCAGAAAAGGCCAGGAAGAGTTGTTCCAAAGCTAAAGAGGAAAGCGCCTTTACCTTGTAGAGAAAATGGTAGGATTGATCCAAAGGAGATCCACATGATGTTAGCAATTATTCATCAGGTGCAAGGAGAACAGAATGTAATAGAATCCACACCTGAATCATTAAAACAAGAAAGCAAAGCCTTTTGGAAGGAAGTTCTCGATGTTAAATGGGCGCAAATCCAGCATCAACAGCTCTGCGAGGCAAATGTTGCATCACACAGTTATAACCCAACAATATAATCCTGCCACATAAACAGCCTCTTACGATGGCACAGGAGACAACAATCTGCTCAAAAATTCCTTGAGCAGAACCAGACTGCAGAAAATCAGTGTGATAGGATGGGAGGTCTGAAATTAGTCACTGACCTTGAAGGAGATCAACTAAGAGTTCAAGCAGACACATCTTGCATGTGGACAAGGATGGCTGAAGACTGCTCAGAAAACTTCCATATCACTAGTACATACCTAGACTTCATAAAGAAAGGCACAGGCAGAACTGATGCTGCTTCTAATTTCCTCTTGATCAGTGAGGCAGGCATTAGGTCAGAAGGCATTAAGTCTCTGTGACACTTCAGGGAGTGTTGTAGTTAGGCCTGGATCCTCTTTGGCAGAACACTGAGGAAAAATATATCTATTTGACTGGATGCTTGAACATCACAATAGAAACTGTGAAAATCAGGAATATTTAGAATTTGAACAGGCAACCGTGGATTAGGCACAGGAGCAAAAGATTAGAGTTCTACCTGCTCAGATTCTGGGCATGTTTAGAAATAAAAAAAATATGAACTTTGCCATCCAAAAAACTGAGCAGCGCTTGAATCAGATGTACAGCAACAGCATAAAGCTAACTGAAAGGATTTTGGCTTTGGAAGAAAAGTTTCCCTGGAAGCTCTCTGAAATTTCATCTACCTTGTCTTTTCTAACTAGCTTCATAGTGAACACAGCAAAATCTCAAAGGCAGTCCCAAGCTCAAGGAGGATTAATTGAGAGCTATGCCTTTTAGGGTCAATTTTTATTTATGGAGGTCCTAATATGTGCAGAGTTTGGACTCCTATGAATAGTCTTTCAGGTATTTAAATGGCGTAGTGCTCTTGTGTGTATGGTATTGTCTTTTTTCCCTCTGCCACAATTCCCTGGTTTTATTTTCAGGGCGGATACTTCAGCACGCTGACATGCAGGATGCATGGGTCCCTTTCTGACTTTGTCTCCCTGAATGTGTGAGAATGGGAACCAGTTAATCTAAGGGAATCCTAGTACCTCAAAGAGACTCCAGCATAGGATATACTTATATATATACTCTAAAACCCTGTTGGTATTTACATAAATGAAGTTTCTGGGCCAGCCCCATGGACTCTCACCCTTGTTGGACTATTCATAGAATGCTTAAGGTTGGAAGGGACTTCTAGAGATCATCTAGTCCAACTTCCCTGCATATGCAAGGTCTCCTAGAGCATGTGGCACAGGGCTGTGTCCAAGCAGGTTTTGAAGATCTCCAGAGAAGGAGACTCCACAGCCTCTCTGGGCAGCCTGTTCCAGGGCTCTGTCATCCTCACTGTTAAGAAATTTTTCCGTAAGTTCCTGTGGAACTTTTGATGCTTTAGTTTCTGGCCATTGCTTCTAGTTCTGTCGGTGGCCACCACTGAAAAGAGGCCAGCCCCATCCTCCTCACTGCCTCCCTTGAGGCACTTATAGACACAGATCAGGTCCCCTCTCAGCCTTCTCTTTTCCAGGCTGAACAAGCCCAGCTCCCTCAGCCTCTCCTCACAGGGCAGATGTTCCAGGCCCCTGATCATCCTCATGGCCCTGCGCTGGACTCTCTCCAGCAGCTCCACATCCCTCTTGTACTGGGGGGCCCAGAACTGGACACAATACTGCAGATGTGGCCTCACCAGGGCTGAGTAGAGGGGCAGGATCACCTTCCTTGACCTGTACCGTGTACCGTGCTTGATTTTGTAGAGGGGCAACTTGTTCTACCCTTAAATGTTTTGACTTTCCTGCTTTACCACCTTCTGAGGAGTTAAGAAATATCATTGGCATAAGCAGGCCGCCTATTTTACATTCTGTTTCCAGACCAACTACTATTTCCATTGGTTCAATTTCTGCCCAGTGTGCCTTTTACTTAGTCCCTCTACCCCTGTAAAGATCTTTTGTGCATGCTTGGTTGTATTATCTAATGTTCCCTGGATAATGTATTGCTCGAGGTTCCTGTACATCAGAAGGGGCAATTCTTTGCTGTAATATGCCATTATATGATTCATTGAAAACATCACCTTCTTCTGAATGTGAGGATTCAACAAATGACCTGTTAAATTGACTTCTGTGTCAATTATGGTCCACTCTCTCCAGACAAGGTGTGATACCATTGCAAGCGGCTGAACTCATTGCTTTAACCTGTGCCTGCATTCTTGCTAAAGGACTCTCTATGATAATCTGTACGGACTCCAGATGTGCCTTTGGACTTGTTCATGACTTTGGACCACGCTGGAAACTTTTTTTTCAGTAGGAACTTCTATGCACACATGTAGAAACTGTCTTAGATGCCTTACAGCTCCCGCTAGCACCTGCTATTGTGAAATGCCAAACTCATACCTCTTCTTGCCATGATGTTGCTATTGGAAATGCCGTTGCAGATCACCCTGCAAGAAATGCAGCCCTTTACAACCTCTGGCTGTCAAAAGACCAAACCTCCTTCTTGTTCTGGCAAGACCTTGTGCAGTTGCAGGACAATACCCCTCCAATCCAGAGGAATCTGTGGTTGTAACATTGCTGTTTTTTACAGGCTGACACTCTTTGCTGCTCCCTGACGTCTGCCTGGTTGTAACTCAGAATCTCTTGCCTATCTTCGCTCACTTGGCCCATTCGGTGGCCCACATGAGCCAAGTGGAGATGATAGCTGCAGCAGAAATAGGTTGGTTTGCACCAAATTTTTCCTCAATTCAACAAAAATATTGTAGTATCTGTCCTATTTGCTTAGCCCGCAATGTGAGAAATAGAATGGAAACAACCCTTTCAGCACAATCCAAGGTATGGACTATTTGTTAGATTACAAAATGAATTTATTCTAGTGCCCCTGTGCTGTAATCTGGAATATGTTTTAGTAATAGTTGGCATGTGCTCTTGTAGAAGCATATCTATCTAAGAGAGCTAATGCTACCACGGTAGAAAAAGTGTTGCTGAAAGAGTTTATTCTTTCATTTGGACTACTTTTGATAATTGTCAGTGACCGAGACACTCATTTTACATGACTGATTATTTGTGGTGTATGCAAAGCTTCGAGCACTGAACAGCAGCTGCAGTGTGCAGGCCTTCTCCAGACGAGTGGAACTGTGGCAGGAATGGAAACCTAAAAACGTGTATTGCAAACATTTGTGCAGAGACTAACCTTAAGGAGACAGGGGCCCTCCCCACTGCATTAATTTGCAAATTAAAACAAATTTGAAACCTGGCAAACTGAAAGCATGGACTATCAGCATATGAAATTATTATGGAAATGCCTATGAGGTTGCCACCTACACCTCCAATTGGACCAAGAGATTTAATATTTGAGGATGATTGAATGCTAGGTTACTGCAGAGAACTAACCAAAAGTGTTAGGTTTGTATATCCACAGGTATGTGATGCTCCTTCTGAACCTTCTGCTGTGTCATCCGTCATCCGTTGCAACCAGGAGATATGTGAAAGTCCACCAAGGAAAAACATCTCTTCAGCCCCACTGAAAGGGACCATATGAGATCCTACTAAGCACCAACACTGCCATACACCCTGAAGGACTGACCTCTGGGGTACATGCGTCCCACTGCAGGAAAGTGACATCGTGTGCAGAGCCCGGCCCAAGTAACTCCCGTTTCAAGCAAGAATAATCAAATTGGGANATCCCACTGCAGGAAAGTGACATCGCGTACAGAGCCCAGCCCAACTCCTGTTTCAAGCAAGAATAATCAAATTGGGAACTTCATTTTGAGCCAGATGTGACTCCTAGCTCCATAGATTCTCAACAGAACTCTTGAGTTCTATTCACACTGTTGCAGGCACCAGTGAGCTGCGGAACAGCATGCCTCTTAACAGAGTGAGTGTCTTAAAAGGTACCTATGGTCCCTGGTATGACTCCGTGCAAAATTTAAATGGTGCCCACCATTTTTTACTAACCACTATCCTAAGGTTATCACAGGAAGAATCCCCCAAATTTGTCTGAACTCACCAACTCCTGCGTGGCATCCCAGGAATTTCAATTGGATAGAATTGGATAGTTCTTGCAGAGCTTCCAATGCCTTGGATGTATAGCCATTCAAGAGAATTTTAGCTGTAACTATACCAACCAAAGCAATGTATATGTTGCTCACCGATGATAGTCAGGGAAGCCTGTTCCTGAGCTGTGCATTGGACATGCTTCCTCTGCAGCTGCTGGTGTGTGTATATATAAATATATATATATATATATATGAGGATAAAGATTATCTGTAAACTAAATTAAGACACAGCAATAGTTGTCTAATCATTTTATTACACTGAAGGGTAATAAGAGCTGCCTGACATCACCAAGTGGTCAGGTAGTGGTCTGTGAGTAAGTAAATGTTCCAGCAATTGATCCACTGTGCTAGAAAATGCTGTTTTGTTGACTGAAGGCCGAGCGTATTTTCTGTCAGCTCTTCATATTTTGGATGGAGCCAACACAAATGCAATTTGGCTACCTGCAAGTTTCTTATAGCTAAAGTCTGGCAAGACAACAGTAATAAAGTATCCTCTGAGATCACTTTTACCCTTTCACTTCTGATTTAAGCAAAACCCTAATTATTTTTCTACCTTTGTATACTAGAATTACTTCATACAAAAAATCTATTCCTAAAAAGCCTCTTTATTAGCTCCATTATTATTGGTGTAAGAAAACAGTTACTATCTGTTGGAGTTTAATGTATCTTCTAGCTGAGCTGTGATGCTGGAAAATTTGGAGTAATGATGATCACGATCACGTTATTCCTTGAGGCACTCCTTTTCACAGTTACTTGCACTAAGTTAGATTTATCAACATCTTGTCAAAAGGGGTAAAAAAACGGGCTCTTCCACGCTCAGAGGACGAGCAGGAGTGGCGGAGCAGGAGGTGAAGCCCTGCTAGTGCCTGCAGTGAAACCGCTCCCTTAACGGTGAGCTCGCGGACTAAGCCTTCCAGATCCACAGAAGGGTATCTCCTCTGGAGCTCAGGAAACCAATGCAATAATTGATGAACAGCTTTCATTTTCACGGCAATAATTGGGAGGGTTGTAAAGATTCACGGCACAGTTCAGTCTTGCTCAAAGGAGACACCTGCTTATTGCGAGCTTCAGAACAAGTCTCTTACCATTTACAGAGAAGGGTAATTAAGTATTTTTCCTTATGTTAGAGACCTCTGTGAGATCAGAGGTGTTAACAACCTGATAATAAGAAGCCGATTTTTAAAATATCTGCTATTAAATGGATGAAACTATGATGATAAAAAGAATTTTAAACGTTCCTTTAATACCAGGTAGGACCTACGCTTGTACAGGCCCCACTACAGGCAGGTAATTGAAGGCATCTTCCAGCCTATGAACCCAGGGCAGGAGGATCTGCTGCGGCCCCAAACCGCGCTCCCTGGCCGCGTGGGAGCCCCGCAGAAGCGAGCTCCGAGGAGCTGCAGATCCCCAAGCGCCGCTGAAAGCCTGGAGACTGGCGGCGGAGAGAGCGAGGGGCGCCCGCAAAACGCACGGACACGCGAGCGGCCGGCAACTCCTAACGGCCCCAACGGCCGCGCAGCTCCGCCCCTCGCGGCGGCGCCTGGGCGGTGCCGGGCGGCCCCGGCCGGGGCGTTTCTCGGCGGCGCT